>PISX010016504.1:0-45723 GCA_004024625.1 Mellivora capensis
TTTTTTTTTTTTTAAATAAGGGACCATTGAAAATAAAGCAAAATTTAAGCATTAAAAAAATACAGAATTCCTGGGGCCCTCGGTGGTTTGGGCAGTTGGCTGTCTGACTCTTTATTTTTGGCTTGGGTCGTGATCTCTGGGTGTGAGATCCAGCCCTGAGGCAGGCTCTGTGCTGGGCAAGGAACCTGCTTGAAGAGTCTCTCCCTCTGCCCGCCCCCCACTTTAGCGCGCATGCTCTCACTCTTTCAAATAAATAAATAAATCATTAAAAAAAGGTAGAATTCCTTATACCAATCAAAATGTATTTTCCTAGAACACAACTACCAATAACTTAAGCAGAACAAATCAATCTGTAATAAAAGAAACATGTTTTATGCAAAGGTAGAAGAGGAGATTATACATAAAATCATTATCAAGTCTTTCAAGCATGTAAAAAAAGTATAGAATGTAGTACGCCAAACACTTGGGTACCTGCCACCCAACTTAAGAATAAAGCATAGGGGCGCCTGGGTGGCTCAGTCGTTAAGCGTCTGCCTTCGGCTCAGGTCATGATCTCAGGGTCCTGGGATCGAGCCCCGCATCGGGCTCTCTGCTCAGCGGGAAGCCTGCTTCTCCCTCTTCCACTCCCCCTGCTTGTGTTCTGTCTGTCACCGTGTCTCTCTCTGTCAGATAAATAAAATCTTAAAAAAAAAAAAAAGAGTAAAGCATAAAAAGTACAGTTGAAGTCCACTGGGTGCCCCTTTGCTGTTGGAATCCTTTCCTTGTGAACCACAGAAATAGCCCCTTTCCTGACTTGGCTATTATGGTTTCCACGCATTTAAAAATACTATTTCTGTGTTCGTACATACATGTCTGCAGCTACACATGAAATACAGTGTTGTTTTGCACACTTAAAACCATTTTTCTACATGACATCATCAATGGAATCTGCAGCTTGCCTTTTTAGCTCACCTTTATGTTTTCAGGATGCATGCATGCTGGTATGTAACGGTAGCCCTTTCATTTTAACTGTAATGTAGCAAGCATGGATTTATTTGTTCTTCCCTTAGTGGAAATTTAGCCTTTACTGTAGTGCTGCAATGAATAGTTTTGTTTATGTCTCCGTACACATAGAGGAGAATTGCTTTAATGTGTCTACCTAGGTCTGGAGTTGCTATATTGAAAGGTATGCGTGTAGATGTTGTTATTAGCTCTCCAGTGTAGTTGCACTGATTCAGTCCCTTCCTGGTAGAGAATAGAGTCTTTTTTGCTCAGTCCTTGCAGGTATCCACATACTTCCAGACTTTGAGACTTTCCCTAATCAGATTGGTATGAAATAATATCTCATGTTTAATTCTTTTTTAAATCAATTTTATTGAGCTATAACTTACATAAAGTGAAGTGTATCCATTTTTAAGTACGCAGGTTGACTGACGTTGGACAAATGTATGTATCTGTGTGCTTCCTGTCCCAGTCAGGATACAAAACATTTCTTTTTCACCCTAAAAAGTTTGCTTCTGCCTGATTGCCTTAGGCAGCCACTGATTTCCGTCACTGTACTTAGAGTTTAACATGACTAGAGTCAGATAGGTTGACTCTCTTGTGTCTGGCCTCTTTTCATCAACATAATATTGTTATTGTTTTAAAGTTGATTTATTTGGGGCGCCTGGGTGGCTCAGTGGGTTAAGCCTCTGCCTTCCGCTAGGGTCATGATCCCAGGTCCTGGGATCGAGCCCCACATCGGGCTCTCTGCTCAGCGGGGAGCCTGCTTCCTCCTCTCTCTCTGCCAGCTTCTCTGCCTACTTGTGGTCTCTGTCTGTCAAATAAATAAATAAAATCCTTAAAGAAAATAAAGTTGATTTATTGAAGTAATCTGCAGCCAACGTGGGGCTTGAACTCACCACCCTGAGACTGAGCGGCATGCTCTGCCGACTGAGCCAGCCAGGCATTCCATCAGCTTAATGTTTTTAAACATTCATCCATGTGTTATTTATAATAGTAGTTCGTTACTTAAAAAAACATTTAGATGTAATTCACATAAAATTCACTGCTTTCAAGTGTATGGTAGGTGTTTTTTATTATAGTCACTGTATTGTGCAACCATTACCACGGTTCCAGAACATTTCATCACCCTAGAAAGAAGCCTCCTACCTGTTAGCAGGCACTCCCCCTTCTACCCCCTTCCTTCTATCCCCTGACAACCACTGATCTGTTTCCTGTCTCTGTGGACTTGCCAGTTCTGGACACATCCTATAAATGCTGTTCTACCAAAATGGAGCCTTTTATGTCTGGCTTCTTTCACTTGGTGTAATGTCTTCAAGGTTCATCCATGTTTTGTTTTGTTTTTTAAATATTTTATTTATTTATTTGACAGAAAGAGATCACAAGTAGGCAGAGAGGCAGGCAGAGAGAGAGGGGGAAGCAGGCTCCCGATGAGCAGACAGCCCGATGCGGGGCTCGATCCCAGGACCCTGAGCCGAAGGCAGAGCTTTAACCCACTGAACCACCCAGGTGCCCCGAGGTTCATCCATGTTATAGTTTGAATGGTCGTGCCCCATTTTGTTTATCAATTGATGAGCATTTGGGTTGTTTCTACTTTTTTACTTTTACAAATAATGCTGCTGTGAACATTTGTATATGCAAGTTTTTGTGTGAACACGTGTTTTCATTTCTTGGGGGTAGATACTTGGAAATGGAGTTGCTGGTCCTGTGATAATTCCAGGTAATATTCTGAGGAAAGCTCATTCCTTTTTGTAGTATTCCATTGTATGAATGTACCACATTTTGTTGGTCAGTTCTTCAGTTGATGGGCATTTGCACTGCTACTTGTTTTCACTTTTGAAAATTTTTTTAAGATTTTATTTTTAAATAATCTCTGCACAAAAGGTGGGGCTCGAACTCACAACCTCGGGTGAAGGTTGTGCTCCATGCTCCACCAACTGAGCCAGCCAGCCTCCTCTGCTTCTTGGTTTTTTTGGTAATGAATTAATCTGTATGGACATTCATGTACCAGAGTTTGTATGGACATACTTCTTTTTCCCTCTTGGACAAATACCTCAGATGAGCTGTTGGACCATAGAGTAGATGTATATTTAACTTTGAAGATAACTGACAAACTGTTTTCCAAAGTGGTTGTACTATTTTCTACTCCCACCAGCAGCGTATGAGCGTTCCAGTTGCTTTGTGTCCTCATGAACACTAGGTCTTGTCAGTCTCTAATTTTGGCTATTCTAGTGGGAGTGTATGGTATGTTGTGGTGGTTAATTTGCATTTTCCTGATTACTAGTGAAGTTGGGCATCTTTTCATATTATTTTTTGCCATATGCATTTCCTCTTTGTGAACTACGTGTTTGTATCCTTTGTTCATTTTTCTACTTCTTTTTTTTTCCTTAATAATTAATTATACGCGGGGTGCCTGGGTGGCTCAGTGGGTTAAGCCTCTGTCTTTGGCCCGGGTCATGATCTCAGGGTCCTGGGATCGAGCCCCGCATAGGGCTCTCTGCTCAGCAGGGGGCCTGCTTCCCCCTTCTCTCTCTGCCTGCCTCTCTGCCTACTTATGATCTCTCTCTCTCTCTGTGTCAAGTAAAATAAAAACTAAAAAAAAATAATTAATTATACGCCCTGGGTGCTAATTTCTTTCAGTCATGTGTATTGCAGATATCTTCTTCCTGACTGTGACTTGTCTTTGACTTTGTTTACAGTATGTTTTGGTATACAAAAGGTGTGCATTTAACATAGATAAATTTATCAATATAATCCTTTATAGTTTATATGGTTTAATATTCTTAAGAAAACATCTAATATCTTCAACATCATTAGGATTCTTGTATTTTCTCAATATTTTCTTAAATTTTAAAAAACATATTTAGAAAAAATTTCCTTAACTTTTATCTTTCAAATTTGGTCTTTAATATACCTAAAATTATTTATGATGTGAAAGATCTAATTTGATTTTTTCATGTGGATAACAATTTCCACTGTAGAACAGTCCAGTAGGTATCCCAACTGATGTGGAAAGCCTTGTCTGCCATCTGTCCCATCTCTGTGAGTATATGGACCTCTGGGTTCACCACTCTCCATTGCTTTTTGTTGCCTTCTTTTTTTTTTCTTTCTTGGTGAATCTTTTTTTTTTTTTTTTTAAGATTTTATTTATTTATTTGACAGAGAGAGATCACAGTAGACAAGAGAGGCAGGCAGAGAGAGAGAGAGAGAGGGAAGCAGGCTCCCTGCTGAGCAGAGAGCCCGATGTGGGACTCGATCCCAGGACCCTGAGATCATGACCTGAGCCGAAGGCAGCGGCTTAACCCACTGAGCCACCCAGGCGCCCCTTTCTTGCTGAATCTTGCTGCAGACAAGATATAGTTAATCTTTTCATGGAACCAGCTTTTGGTTTTGTTCTTCCCTTTTTTGTATCTTTGTACTCTTTTTATTTCTGTGTTTTTGATCTTTATTGTTTTCTCTATTCTTTCTTTTCTCTTCTGTCTTCCAGTTGTTCTGTTTCTGAGTCATACAACATTTGCTTTAATGAAAACTCATTTCAGGAAATCATTAACTCATTGATTGAGTCATATGTTTTAGTCTGTCAGAAGTCCATCTAGGGCATTGGGCTACTGCCGCGCTGTCTCCCAGAGTTGTGCCATGCCTTATCACCACCCACAATGTATAAGAGTTTTCGTTGTTTCACATCCTTGCCAATATTTGGTGTTACAGATCTCATTAATTTTAGTTATTCTGTTGGGTAAATAGTAATATCTCATTGTGGTTTTAATTTTCATTTTCCTGATGATGAGAATATCGATCATTTTTTTATATGCTTATTGGCCATTTATATATTTTATTATGTGAAGTATATTAATATTAATATTTAACCTATTTTTTTAATTGGTCTTTTGTCTTTATTATTGACTTATAGGAGTTCTTCATGCATTCTGGATGCCAGGCCTTTGTCAGATAAATGTTTTGTATGTGTTTTCCTCTAGTTTCTGGCTTTCCTCATCATTTTCTTGGTGATGTCTTTTGTTGTACAGTAACCCCCCCATCCTCATCTGCCATTTTTCTTTCCACGGTTTCAGTTACCCATAGTCAAGTACAGTCCGAAAGTAGATAATTCTCCTTCTGATATCGGAAGGTAGGTAGTAGCCTAACACTATGTCACCGTGTCTGTGTCGTGCATCTCATTTCATCTCATCACACAGGCTTTTTCTCGTCTCGTAGCATCACAAGAAGAAGGGTGAGAGCGGTACAGTAGAATATCTTGAGATAGAAAGGGGGCAAGAAACCAGAATCAATAACTTCTATCACAATATATTGTAAACATTGTTTTCTTCTTATTGTTGTTCATCTCTTACCGTGCCTGATTTGTAAATTAAACTTTATCAGACGTATATATGTATAGGGAAAAAGAACAGTATATGTAGGGTTTGGTACTGTCTTTGGTTTCAGGCATCCACGGGGGGTCTTGGAATGTACCCCCATGAATAAGGGGGGGATTAATGTTCCAACGTTTTTAATTTTGATGAAATCTAACTTGTCAGTATTTTCTTTTATGATAACTACTTTGTGTGTCCTGCATACAAAAGTCTGTCCACTGCCAAATCCCAAAGATGATTCCTTTTTCTTTTCTTTTTCAAAGATTTTATTTATTTATTTGACAGAGAGAGATACAGCGAGAGAGGGAACGCAAGCAGGGGAAGTGGGAGAGGGAGAAGCAGACCTCCCCCTGAGCAGAGAGACTGATGCGGGGCTTGATCCCAGGACCCTGGGATCATGACCTGAGTGGAAGGCAGATGCTTAACGACTGAGCCACCCAGGCGCCCCCCCCTTTTTTATTCCCATGTTTGCCTTTTCTTTTTCTTTTTTTTTTTTTTAAGATTTTATTTACTTATTTGAGAGAGAGAAAGAGCACAAGGAGGGTGAAGGGCAGAAGGAGAAACAGACTCCCTGCTGAGCAGGGAGCCCAATATGGGACTTGATCCCAGGACTCCAGGATCATGTCCCAAGCTGAAGGCAGATACTCAACCAACTGAGCCATCCAAGCGCCCCTATTCCTGTATTTTTCTTATAAGATCTTTATCATTTTAGCTTTTACACTCCATCTCATTAATTTCTGTATGTGACATGCAGTAAGGATTGTAATACATTATCTTTGTTTTTGTAATTTGTGTTTATTTAATTAAAAAATACTTTAAGTAATCTCCACACCAAACATGGTGCTCAAACTCACAACCCCAAGACCAAGAATCGCATGCCAACTGATCCAGCCAGGTGCCCCATCTTTGTTTTGCCCTTTTTTTTTTTTTTAAAATCATCACAACAAATATGTCCTTTTGTCCTAAATATTTCATGAGCCTCATAAAGCAGCTGAACTCACTAATGGTGAAATTTGTTATACCTTTTGTTTATTCAAACCTTTGCTGAATACCTCACAATTAGGCACTCTAGTGATTTTTTAAAAGACAGACACAGCCCCCACCGACCCTTAGCTGGGGAAACAGAGATAAATGCACAATCACATCTCTGTGTGCTATGTGCGATGTTAGAGGCAAGCATTGGCCATTTCAGGGGGCATTGGAGAAACCCAGTCATGCTAGGAACCGAAGGCAAGGCTCTCCAAGGGTTGTGATACTTGAGCTCAGACTTGAAGGCCTGGTAGCTGTTAGCCAAGATGGTGGGGGGTGGGGGGTTAGATGTGCAAAGGAAGAGGCATGAAAATATTTCACATTGCTTGGAACAGATGGTGCAAGGCGGTGAGTGGCATGATCTGGAGCCTTGCATGGTGTGATCATGAATTCAGCTTTTATCTGATGATAGTTGGGAGTCAGTAACTCATTACTGGGAGTTGAACGTTGCTGCTTTTTGTGCTGCAAATGTTTTGTATCCTTGACTGTAGAAAAAAGCACTTACTCGTTGTTTCAATAAGATCTAACTTGTGCCTATATATATATTTTTCTAAGTAATGTCTACATCGAACATGGGGCTTGAACTTACAACCCGGAGATCTAGAGTCCCGTGCTCCACTGACTAGGCCAGCCAGGTGCCCCTAACTTGTGCATATTTTAAAATAGCCCTATAATTGGTTATAAAGACAGAAATCATCTTTTGTTTATATGTGTATGTGGGAAGCTTTGTGTGACAAAACATCATTTATGTCCTGATGTTTGCATGTGAGAACCTGGTACACAGTAATTAAGCAAAAATAACACAACTTGAGCTCTGGACCTGTCATTTACCTGTGGTCAGAAAATAGCAAATAGTGATATTACCATGAAATACCTCACTTTTGAAAATATCATTCTTTTGAAATTCATTTTGAGTGGCTTGGTAGGTAAAAACTGTTTTTGACATCAAAATGATAAAATGCTGTTAAAGAAAAGAATTGGTGTCAGTTTTCATAAGATGATCCTGTCTGAAGAAGGTGGCCTTTTGATATTGCTTCTTGTTTCTTAATTCTTTTACTAGTGAATTGACAATTAAATAAAAATGGAGTAGAACCCATCTGGGTCGTTATATATGGAATGGGAACAGAACAGATTAGTTCTTGTGGCGAGATAGATTTTGTTGTAGTATTTGGATGGACTTGTGTTGTTTGGGGGCTGTGGTAAAAGTGCGGGGAGAGATCACTGTGCCTGCTGGATGAAGGGGGACCCATCTGGAGTGCAGAATCAGGTGGCTCAGGAGGGCGGGTGCTAAGGGGTCTGGATTTCTGATGCTCTCATCTCTTGGAAGTTTTATAGTAAGGAGACTTAGAGCCACAGATTTTGGGTCTCTTCACTCAGATGTGTACATCCACTGAGAGCATGGTAGTTTTCTAAAACACATTCCTTAGCAGTGGAGGAAGAGAAGCTATTCCAATGTCCCTGACTTGGGGAGCCTCTCAGCTCACACTGCAAGGCACGATGGTTTCTTCACAGTCATCCCAGAGCCAGGGTAATTAGAAGGTAATGAACATGGGGCACCTGGGTGGCTCAGTCACTTGAACATTGGACTCTTGGTTTTGGTCTCAGGTCTTGGTCTCAGGGTCCTGAGATCAAGCCCCGCCTTGCGCTCAGCCTGCTCACATGCATTCTTTCCCAAATAAATAAATAAATAAAATCTGTAAAAAAAAAAGAAGGCAATGAACATGAACACTGAAGCAAAATATTGATGAAAGTCCTTTTTTTTTTTTTTTTTAAGATTATTTGAGAGAGAGAGAGATCATGAGTAGGGGGTGGGGCAGAAGCAGAGGGAGAGGGAGAGAATCCTCAGGCCGACTTCCCGCTGAGCACAGAGCCATTGCTGGGCTGGATCCCAGGACCTTGAGATCGTGACCTGAGCTGAAATCAAGAGTCAGATGCTTAACTGACAGCCACCCAGGCTGCCCAAGATGTTGATGAAATTCTTTATCTAATTTCACTCTAGAAGGATGATTTCTGTCTTTCCATCTGTTAGGAAAATGAAGAAGATGGTTCAGAGTGGCTATTTCTTGTAGTGAGATTTTGTTGGGCATTTTCCCTGTCTTCACTTGCCTTTCAATTTAGGGACAGCCTGGTTCCCTCTGCCTCATACATCTCTCTGGGAGGTCTGGGACAGTGATGAATGCCTGCCCAGTAGTGGGCATCTGCTCATATCCTTATAGCTGGACTCTGCTCCTCGTAGCCAGCCAGTGGCAGGGCTCTGCTGAGGCTTCTGGCGTCTGTCTCCCATCATGTCATTTCATTTTATTCCTGTCATCTCTCGCTAGTTTGGGCCTTCCATTTGTCTTGTCTGTGTCATAGCCTTCTGACTGTTTGCACCCTCCAGCCATCCCATAAACTCTTGCCCGATGCAAATTCCCACAGTCCACTTGGCCTCTTCCCAGCTCAGGGGTCTGGCAGCATGCCCGGCACATAGTAACCTCTTAAGAAATGCTTATTAAATGAATGAATCCACCTGTTGCCAAATCTCTAGTGGGTTTCCTTTGCAGTAACTTGACTTTCATAACTCACCAGCTTCACTGTGAGACTAATGTACACACACCCAGCCATAAGTCCCACAGTCACCCCCTCCTCCCACTGCACATCTCACTTTGCAACCGAGTGAGGCCCATGTTCTGGAGCACCCTGATGCTTTTCTTGCTGTGATTTTTCCGACTTGGCCCCTCTGCTCCTTTTCCTACTGTCACTACTTGGTTTTTGGCCTTTATTTTTGCTTTTGAATATTTTGCAGTCCTCTAACCAGACCTCCTGTTTTCAGTCTCTCCTCTAGCAGAGATGTCCCTGTTGCAGACTCAGCACCCTAGCTAGCCACCGACTTAGCCTGGAGCTTGTTTCCTCAACTATAAGATAGGGATAATGCAATAGTGATGACCAATTTATGGGCGCTGAAGAATAATAACAATATATAGTTCAAATGTTTTTTTTTTTTTTTTTAAGATTTTATTTAATCATTTGACAGAGAGAGAGGAACACAAGCAGGGGAAGTGGGAGGGGGGATGAAGGCCTCCTGCCAAGCAGGGAGCCTGATGCCGGGCTCAATCCCAGGATCGTGGGATCATGACCTGAGCTGAAGTGACTGAGCCACCCAGGCACCCCTCAAAGTTGTTTTTAAAAGCCACATGGTTAATATTTAAATACATTCCAGTTGTGAAAAATTCAACTGTTCATAGATGTTTATGGTAAAATGGATTCCAACCTTTACAGTCCTCTGTCTGCCAGTCTCCCTCATTCTCTTGGGATAACCACTATTAATAATTTGATCACTTGGCTCCATTTCTGGGTCCATATGTACTTATAAACATGACCTGATATATTTAAAGCACCAACCTCCCAGTCATTTTTAATAAATGGCACCTGTGATCATTGCCATCCAATAAACTTCTGTCTTTGTCACCTGCTGCTTCCATTAGGATTAAAAAAAAAAAAAGACTTCTGAAGTGTAGCTGCTTTCACATCCCCAAATTTACCCAATACTTTACTATCTTTGCTTATGCTGGTCTTCCCATGACAAATTAAATTGCCACTTTTTTGTTTTTAAGATTTTATTCATTTATTTGAGAGAGAGAACATAGCAGGGGGAGGGGCAGGAGCAGGGGGAGACAGAGAAGCAGGCTCCCTGCTGAGCAAGGAGCCCAATGTGGGACTTATCCCAGGACCGTGGGATCAAGAACTGAGCCAAAGGCTGACCCCCAGCTGACTGGACCACCTAGGCGCCCCTAAATCGCCACTTTTTCAAAGAAGCCTTCCATAATCCCCCAGGTGAAGGAAATCTTACCTTCTTCTGAACTTCATGCATGTTGATTACAGCATTTGTCACTCTCTGCGTTTTATATCTGAGTGTATGTGGGTAGGTTGTTGTTGGAGAGGGGATGTCTTACCTTTTCACTAAGTTTTAAATTTTGGAGGGGCTAAGTTGTAGTCTGTCTTTCTCTTCCTTCTTCCATTTACCAGTTTTTTAAAGAATATGATAAAGGATACAAATCAACAGCCAAAGGAAGAAATACATAGGGCAAGGTATGGAGAAAGGAGGTGGAGCTTCCCTGCCCTCTCCAGGAGCACCATTCTCCCCAGATCTCCATGATTTCACAAACCTAGAAGCTGGAAGCTTGAAATTGTATTTTTTTTTTTAATTAATCTCTGGGCCCCACATGGGGCTTGAACCATGACCCTGAGGTCAAGAGTTGTATGTTCTACTGACTGAGCCAACCAGCCATCCCCCAAATTATATCTTAAAAAAAAAAAGTTTTATTTTGAAATAGTTTTATACTCACAAGAGGTTGCAGAAAGAGTGTGGAGAGTTCCAGTGTCTCCTTCGTTTGGCTTCCTCCAGTGATAACACCTTACATAACTAGAGTTAAGTGCTATTTGTAATTCATCTTTTTAGACCTCTCTGTGGCTCTGTAGAGTCTGGTATACAGTAGGGACTCATTAGCCTTATTGCATGATGAATGAACTAGTGTGCTCCATGGGCTTAGAACCCCAGCCAAGTAATAGATTTCCATCCCAACCTTACTCCAGGACATTGGCTTGCCCTGGCTAGTACTGACCTAAGGAGACTCAGACCAAAGCCAGGGACATTTCCTGACTCTAGTCATGAATATCTGGTCGACCCACCAGAGGACGAGAAAGGTTTCTGGGACTTATTTCAAAATAATACCCGAGGAGGGATGTGGTTGTGCGTGTGTGTGTGTGTGTGTGTGTGTGTGTGTGTGTAGGAATTAGCTACAAGCTGATGGCTGATGGGGCTGGATATTTGGGGGTTCATAATACCATTCTGTCTTCTTTTGCATGTTGAATGGGTCTCAATTCTTCATCTCATACGTTAAACACACACACACACACACACACACACACAAACTGCCACATTGCCAAAGTATTATAACCATTTCTTAGGTTTTAGAATCCAGCTTATTAACTCTCACTAGCAGGACAGATTTCCTAGTGAGGTACATACCACCTCAGGTTCTACCACAGTGCACGTAACTCAAGTATTTGGCTTGAAGATGAACTGGTTATTATGCCTAAAGGAGAAAGGAAGGATTATTTGTAGTAATTGCCCATGATTTTTCATGGAAACACACTCTGAAGTTTGATGGAGATTTATGTAAGATGAGTCGCCCCCCCTCCTAGCAGAGCAGGTGTTGTGGTCCTTGAAGTCCTTGCTTGTATAGTCAAGAACTCAGTTGTTCCTTGCAGAAGGTCACTGGTCCGTCTTTATCTTTAAAGAGAGAACGTGGGTCTGATACCTGCCTTGGTAAAACAGGACAGAGAGAAGATATTGAGAAACTGTGCTCTGCAGTCAGTTAGGAGGTGGAGCCTGTTTTACTCAGGCAGGGAGGGAACCGCGTGCTCCTGTCTGCTAGTGGGGAGTAGGTGGTCAGAGGGGAAGAGAGCCAGCAGAATTACAGCAGCCCCTTAAAAATCCAAGTAGGGAGCCCAGTCCCACATAGCCAACCCTCAACTCCCACTGGCCTTTCTATTTATCACTGTCCTTCTCCTGCCAGTATTTAAAGAAATGGTCATCCAAACACAGGCATGAGTAAACACATAGTGTAAAGTGGGGAACATAAAATAACAAGTGTGGGGGTGCCTGGGTGGTGGCTCAGTTGGTTAAGCGTCTGCCTTCAGCTCAGCTCATGATCCCAGGATCCTGGGTTTGAGCCCCACATCGGGCTCCCTGCTAAGTGGAGAGCCTGCTTCTCCTTCACTCTCCCTCTGTGCTCTCGCTCTCTCTCTCAAATAAATAAAGTTAAAAAAAAAATAACCAGTATACATTGATTACAGCAATAAGGAAATACATAAATCCCAGCCAGGATTCAATGTAGTACGTAACCAATGAGTATGTGTTATTAATCTGCCGTTCATCAGCCGTGGGGCGTGAGCAAACCACTTGCCTTTACTTCCATTTCCTCTGTCATGAGTGGGGAAAATAACCTGTTGCATTTAGTTGTGAGAATTAAATGAATTAACACACGTAAATTTAGAGAAAGATGCTTGGTACCTGAGTGGGTGCATAATCTGCTTGTCTTTATTCTTGCTATTGATCTAGGTTGGAAGATAAAAAGATAGGAATGAGACAGATTTTTTTTTTGAAGGTAATTAAAGTGCACAGGAAAAAAAAATCAAGATTTGTTTTAAAAATTCTGCTATTTTTCCTATTCAGCTTACTGTTAGGGAGAAAACTCTTGTAAGGACAGAAAAGACACTCCAGGTAATGTGGTGACATTGACGGGCAGCGTGTTGGAGAATCCTTATCCCGCCGCGTATTCTTAGGCTGTCTGTGCCTGTTAGAAATGTGATTGGAAATGCCTTGTACATTCACGCCTGAAAGCTTGGGGTAGGAACGGTGTGGCTTCTCCTTTTGTGGCATTTCTGGGGTCATGCTGGTCGAGTCATGCTGCTGACAACTCCATCATGCTGATTGCTCTTCTCTCCGGGCACACTTTTTTACTTCTTAAATTTGTTATTAAACTGGGCAAATAATACGTGCACATGGTAAAGCATTTAACGATACAAAAGGGAATGAAGTAAAAAGTGAGTTTCCATCCTGCACAGGCTCCCTCCCTCGGGGCAGCAACCAGTGTTAACGGTTTCTTGAGTATTCTTCCAGAACATGTGTGTGCATACACACATTCACACAATCATCACGTAATTTACATACTGTTCTGCACCTGTATGTCTTGAAGAATGTTTCACCTCAAAACACAGTAATGCAACTGATTCCTTTTCTTGCCCGCAGGGTATAAGTTAGAGTCATAGAGTTGCCGATATAAATTTCATATGATTCAACGTAATAACTTTGGGAAATGCATTTATATAATCAATCTCCAATGCATAGACATTTCTCTTTTTTTATCCTTGCGTAGTACAAGCAGTGGATCTCATTGTGCAGTTCTTGTGTGAATGTGAGGGTGCGTGTGTGGGATAAGTTCTTACAGTGGATGGCTGGGTCTGATGTACGGTATTAAGCTTGATATAGCCTGCCAATTACTCTTTTAAATGGTTTTACCAATTTATGCTGTAGCCAGCAGTGTATAAGATTACAGGCAGAATTCTGGAAGGAAGAAAGAACGGAAGGCTGGAGCATTCATCCTTGCCTTCTCTTTCTGCTCAGGAAGGCACTGAACTGATCTCCTTTTGAGTGTGAGTGGAGGACTCTGAGCCCAGAGATGGTTTGTAGTAACAGTAATTATAGCCACAATCTGTTGAGCCCTTACTATTATTTTATATTATTTCATTTAATTGTTATGACAACCTGAGAGATGGGTTCTATTATTATTGTCACCATTTAACCAATGAAGAAAATTCTGGAGGAGAGACTAAATAGCTTATGCAAAGTTCTGCAGTGAGTTGCTACTGGAAAGGGGTGGCCTGCCTCAGGATCCTGCTGTCTTTTTCCCTGTGCTCTATAGTTTCATGTACAAAAGAAGGACATAGTATTTTTATTTTGGGTAAAAGATGATCACAGTCTTTTATCTTTACACACACACACATACACACATTTATCTTCCTCTTTCCCCACCAAAATAATAAAGTTGATTTTTTAAAAAAGATTTTATTTATTTATTTGACAGAGACCACAAGTAGGCAGAGAGGCAGGCAGAGAGAGAGGAGGAAGCAGGCTCCCCGCTGAGCAGAGAGCCCGATGTGGGGCTCGATCACAGGACCCTGGGATCATGACCTGATCCGAAGGCAGAGGCTTTAACCCACTGAGCCACCCAGGCACCCCATAAAGTTGATTTTTAAAATCCTATTCTAATTTAAAGATAATTCAAAGCTATTATGTAAAAAATTTAACTGTACTTCCATGTTTGTTGCAGCATTATTTACAATAGCCAAGACTTGGAAACCATGTGAATGTCCACTGACAGATGAGTGAATAAGGAGAATATAATGGAATAGTATTCATCCATAAAAAGAAGGAAATCTTGCCATTTTAACAACATGAATGGACCTTGAGGGCATTTTGCTAAGTGAAATAGGTCAGACAAGGAAAGATAAATACTGTATAATCTTACTTATATGTGGAATTGAAAAAGAACCAAACTCAAAGAGAGAACAGTTTGATGGTTGCCCGAGGACAGGCTCAGGGGTGGGAGAAATGTGGGTGAAGGTGTCAGAAAGTTCAGACTTCCAGTTACAAGGTCAAGAGTTCTGTGGGGTTGTAATGTACAGCATGGTGGTCACAGTCAACGATACTGTACCCGTATATTTGAAAGTTGCAGATAAGTAGATCTTCAAAGTTCTCATCACAAGAAAAAAATATGTATAACTAACTTTAGTGATGAATGTTAACTAAACTTATTGTGGCAATCACAGTATATACATATACCAAATCATTGTGTTGTATATTTAAAACTAATACAATGTTATATATCAATCACATCACAACAAAACTGGAAGAAATAGAATCGAAAACAAATTTTAAAGATAATTTAATAGGAAATAGTTATTGGATTTGAATTAAGACAGCATTTTCTTATGTCATACTCTTTTCCACTTAATTTTATTATTATTTTAAAATTTTTTGGAGAGGAGGAGGGTGGGAAAGGGCAGAGTGAGAGGGAGAGAGAATATTAAGCAGGCTCCAGGCCCAGTGCAGAGCCCCATGTGGGGCTCGATCTCATGACCCTGAGATCATGACTGAGCCAAAATCAAGAGTCAGACCCTTAACTGACTGAGCCACCCAGGTGCCCATAAGCTATATTATTATACATTATGATATTCTACTTATTTTTAATATAGTTTTGTTATAATTGCATATGTATATATGTATGTATATACGTACAAATGTATTTACATGTATAAAATTTATAACATGCATTTAGTAACTATTTCAGATGTTCTGTTGTATGTTTATGTAGTTCATTTACCTTCATTAAATCAACTATCCAGTAAAAATATTCAGTCTTTGACTGTTTTTATATTTTTATTTCTTAATTGTCCCTGTTGTATCAAAATTGAATCAGGTTCTGCTTGGTGCAAATCCTAAGAACAATCGACTTTAAATCCTTTTTTTTTTTTTTTAAGATTTTATTTATTTATTTGACAGAGAGAGAGCAAGAGCCAGGAATAAGGAACATAAGCAGGGGGAGTCGGAGAGGGAAAGCAGGCTTCCTGCTGATCAGGGAGCTCAATGTAGGTCTCGATCCCAGGACCCTAGGATCATGACCTGAGCCGAAGGCAGATGCTTAACTATCTGAGCCACCCAGGGCCTCCAACTTTAAATCCTTTTGAACTAAGGCAGAATATGTCACTTAGTTAATGACAAGGTCAGCACCAGTTTTTTTTCTCATTGTGCCAGCATGGCCCAGTGGTCTAAGGCTCTGGATTAAGGCTCCAGTCTTTGGTGGGTTTGAATCCCACCACAGCCTTATTTTTTTTTTTTTAATTCTGATAAAAGAAAAACATAAAATTTACCATTTTAACCATTTACAATTTTTTAAAAAGATTTATTTATTTATTGTAGAGAGGAAGAGAGACCGTGCACATGAATGGGAGGGGCAGAAGGAGAGGGAGAGAGGGTCTCAAGCAGATCCCTCGCTAACTAGGGCTGATCCCTAGACCCAGAGATCATGACCTGAGACAAAACCCAAAGTAGGATGTCCGACCGAGTGTGCCACACAGGCGCCTCCACCCCATTTTAACAATTTTTAAGGGTACACTTCAATAACATTATAGGTATATTCACATCATCATGAAATGGATTTCCAGAATATTTTCATTCTACAAATCTGAAACTCTATGCCTATTAGACAACTCCTCTTTCTCCTCCCCTGCTAGCCCCTGGTAACCACCATTTTACTTTCTATTTCTATGAATCTACCTACTTTAGATTATCTCATAAAAGTGAAATCATACAGTATTTGTCTTTTTGTGGCTGGATTATTTCACTTAGCATAATGTCCTCAAGGTTCATCCATTTTGTAGCATGTGACAGATTTCCTTCCTTTGTAAGGCTGAATAATACTCCATCATATACCACATTTGTTTATCCTTTCATTGTTGATGGACCTTTGGGTTGCTTCCATCTCTTGGCTGTTATGAATAGAGTTGCTATGAACACAGGTGTGCAAATATCACTTCTAGACCCTGCTTTCAATTCTTTGGATATGTACCCTGAAGCAAGATTGCTAGATCATGTGGTAGTTCTGTTTTTAATTTTTTTGAGGACCACCCCCCATAATGATTTCCTTCATGGCTGCACCATTTTGTAATCCCACCAGCAGTGCCAAAGGGTCCAATTTCACCATACCCCCACCAAAACTTGTTATTTTTTGTTTTTTAATAATAGTCATCCTACTGGGTGTGGGGATACATCATTATGGTTTTGTTTTGCATTTCTTAGATGATTAGTGATGTTGAGCATCTTTTCATATGCTCGTTGGCCATTGTATATATTTTTTGAGAAATGTTTATCAAGCCCTTTGCTAATTTTTAAATTAAGTTATTTGATTTTTTTTGTTGAGTTTTAGGAATTCTTCATATGTCTTGGGTGTGAAACTTTATCAGATATATGACTTGCAAATAACATCTCCCTTTCTGTGGATTGCCTTTTCTGATTAAAAAAAATAAAATTTACCACTTTAACCATTAAAACAAAAATTAAAAGATTTTATTTATTTATTTGACGAGAGAGAGAGACAATGAGAGAGGGAACACAAGCAGGGGAGATGGAGAGGGAGAAGCAAGCTCCCTGCCGAGCAAGGAATCCATTGCGGGGCTCGATCCCAGGACCCTAGGATCATGACCTGAGCCAAAGGCAGATGCCCAATGACTGAATCACCCAGGTGCCCCTAAAAAATTTTTAAAGATTTATTTATTTATTGTAGAGAGAGAAAGTGCATGAGTGGGAAGGGCAGAAGGAGAGGGAGAAAGAATCTCACGCAGACCCACACTGAGCGTGGAGAGATTTAAAGATTTATTTAGGGACACCTGGGTGACTCAGTTAGTTAGGCATCTGCCTTCAGCTCAGGTGATGATCCCACGGTCCTGGCATACAGTCCTGCATCAGGCTCCTTGCTCAGTGGGGAGCCTGCTTCTCCCTCTGTCTACTGCTCCCCCTGCTTGTGCTCTCTCTCTCTCTCTCTCTGACAAATAAAAGTAAATAAAAAATCTTAAAAAGAAAAGGAACATAATTTTTTAAAAAGATCTATTTATTAATTTGAGAGAGAGAGCAAAGAGCACAGGGGGTTGGGTTGTGGGGAGGGGCAGAGGGGGGGAGAAACCCAAGCAGACTCTGCACTTAGCACGGAGCCCAATGTGAGGCCCAGTCTCACTGCCCTGAGATGAGACCTGAGCAGAAACCAAGAGCTGGTGGATCAACCAACTGGGCCACCCAGGTGTCCCTGTAGATTGCCTTTTCATTCTGCTCAGAAATTGTATCCTTTGATGCACCAGAAGTGTTTGAGTTTGATGTAGCCCATTTGTCTGTTTTTGCTTTGGATGTCATATCCAAGAAATCACTGCCAAGGCCAATGTCATGGAGTTTTTTCCCTGTGTTTTCTTCAAGGAGTTTTATAGTTTGAGTTCTGTAATCTATTTTGAGTTAATTTTTGTATAAGGTATAAGAAAAGGATCCAGCTGAATTCAACACCCTTTTGATGATGTGCTTCGGTAATCTCTTGAAGGTCCCAGAATAACCTAAAAACTTACTGTGGCTGTGGAGTGGACATCCTGGGCCCTTGAGTTCTTTCAAAGTAATTTACACTGTCCTGGACAAACATCTGTTGAGCACTTGCTAAGTGTCTGATGGGTTTGGGAAGTGAGAGAAGGTGATAACAAAAATAAGGTGGGGAACTCTCTGGGGTGATGTGAGTGCTATATATCTTTTTTTTTTTTTTTAAGATTTTATATATTATTTGACAGAGATTGAGAGAGCGCGCACAAGGAAGGAGAGCAGCAGGCAGAGGAAGAGGGAGAAGCAGACTCCCTGCCGAGCAGGGAGCTTGATGTGGGGCTCAATCCCAGGACCCTGGGATCATGACCCGAGCCGAAGGCAGCTGCCCAGCTGACTGAGCCACCCAGGTGCCCTAAATGCTGTGTATCTTGATAGGAGTTTGGATGATAGAGGTTATGCCTTTGTCAAAACTCAGTGAATGCACACTTAAGATTTGTGTATTTCATGGCATGCAAAATTTACATCAAAAGAAAAAAATGAAACAAATATTGAACTCTAGTTAATGATATGCACTTTGAAGTTTTTAGAAGAAACTACGCTTTGTTCTTAAAAGAAAAAAAAAAAAGAATAGATTGGGGCATCTGGGTGGCTCAGTCCATTAAGCATCGACTCTTGGTTTTGGCTCAGGTCGTGATCTCAGGGTTGTGGGATCGAGCCCTGTGTTGGACTCCACACTCTGCCCTTACCCCCACTCGCATGGGTGCATGCGCTCTCTCTCGCTTTCTCTCTAAAATAAATAAATAAATAAAATCTTTAAAGAAAAAAGAAAAAATGAAACAAATATTGAACTCTAGTTAATGATATGCACTTCGGAGTTTTTAGAGAGAAGTGCATTTCCCTCTAAAAAAAGATTAATAGATGGGTAGATAGGTGAATAGGTGATAAACAAGTATAAAATATAAATGTAAATGAATTTGCTCTGTGTTTGAAATTTTTCATAATAAAATGTTGATGGAAAAAGATGAGAAGATAGTACACAGAGGGAGATTCACTTTGACCTCACACAGCATAGTTACTGGCCTCTTGTGTTCTGTCTAGCCTTTGTCCGGGTGGGAGGGCGAGAAGTACAACTGGTTAGTACTAAAGGCATCTGCTCTCCTTTTGGAGCTTCTGGAAACCTCTGCATCATTCCTGGATGTGCCTTCTATCACGGGGGATCCATCAAGTGACCCATGGTAACCCGTAATTGTGGTGGTCTTCAGTACCTACAGGAAGGAGCGCATTTTACGTCATACCTCAGTCTACAAGTATATGTAACCAAAACAGAAGTTTCATAAAACTATCCTTTGCACTCTGATATTTTCAATTCCAATTTCTGAAACGAATGTCAGATTTGATCCATTAATGGGTTAAGAACTGAGAGTTGGAAAAATGCTGCTCAAATACATCAACCAAGGAGACCATAAGATTGACATCTGTCACTTAACATGCACAGCGAACATTGACATAAAAATCTTCAGCATTTTCAGATGTTCCGCAGAGCTTCAAAGCCCAAGAGACCTGGGTTTTGTTATACGTGCCCCTGCAAATCTCTCAGTTGTGTGACCTTGGCAAATTTAACTTCCTAGCCTCAGTTCCATCATCTGGAACTTCGCATCTGTGCTTCACACAGTGCCCAACAGAAAGACTTCAGTAAGTGGTAACTATTTTTATTAGCCATGAGTTCATGAACTTCTGTGTTTAGGCCTCAAAATCAAAATGGGCTTCCAAGGACTATCGTGTCCTTCAGTATCTTTAGCTCTCTTTTCCTGTTTGTTTTTGATAGACATAACCTTGAGGAGCGCCCGACTGTTGGCTCCAGCCCTGAGTAAAACAGACCTCGGTTTTCTAGCAGTTGTCGGTGGTGGCTTTGGTGAGAGTGCCATTTGGAAACATGGGGCGTTTTGGCAGGCTTCATCGTGTTTGTTGTTGGGAGACTGCCTTGGCATCATCCTAGGTGAAAGAGGGATGCCTGGGGTGGCTCACTGATTCATCCCCTTGGCATGGGATTCTGGATAAACTGCATCAGACTTGGGGGGTGGGCAGGAAGAGCCCAGAGGGGCTCATTACAGAGGAGTTCACCTCTGTGAAATTCCCTTACTGGGGGATTATTCTGCACCCTTTGGATTTCTTCCTTTTTAAACTGAACAACTTTGGTTGCTGGTGGAAATAATTAGAACATGTCCTGGTATTTTTGGCACCATTAGAATTTTTGCTTTTCTTCATTTAATAGAATCTTCAGGTTTTATTGCTGGGGAGCCCTTCAAGCCCTTGCCACCGGGCAGCAGGCTGTGGGCATGGGTTGGGAGCGGCGCTCTCGCTCCCGTCTGGCTGGGGAAGAGACTCAGCACCCCAGCTGAGAACTGGTGCATCTCACCACAAAGAAAGTGGTGACCATCCCCACTGTGTGCTACTGCAATCCCTCTTGAGCGTGCGTCACACGGCTTACCAAACGTACCAGGTTATTCCCTAGGAAAACATCCGGTTTAGAGATCTCAGCAGCTGAATCCAACAAAGATGTGTTTGTTGCCCATGTGTCCTGTCCAACCTGAGTCAGATGGGGACTGTCTTTCTCCATCCGGACACCCAGGGGCTTGGGCTGGTAAGGGGTCCCAACCATCTTGGAACCACTTAGGACACATGCCTTCCAGGTTGCCATGGCCAGGAAGAGACTTAGCATTCACTCTTCTGTGCTAGTGCCTGGAAGTGATAGAGTCATTTCGCTCATGGCTCATTGGTCTAAACTGGTCATATGACCCTAGCTACCTGCAGGGGGGCTGGAAATATGGGGGAACCCATGGAATATTTGATGAGCATTACTGAGGAGAAGTCATATGTGGTACTCTTTTTGTTAAAACTATATATTGAAAAAAGTGCAGCTTCCTATTTTTTTTTTTTGGATTTTATTTATTTATTTGACAGAGATCACACACAAGTAGGCAGAGAGGCAGGCAGAGAGAAAGGGGGAAGCGGGCTCCCTGCTGAGCAGAGAGCCTGATGTGGGGCTTGATCCCAGGACCCTGAGATCATGACCTGAGCTGAAGTCAGAGGCTTTAACCCACTGAGCCACCCATGTGCCGCACAGCTTCCTCTTCTTTAGGTCTACCAACTTTCTTTACCCACCCACTTTCCTAATCTCCAGATTCAAAGAGGTCATCATGGCAGCAGCTTTTACTGATGGCCTGGTGGGGACAGGGCCGATGCTGCAACCACAGGGTAATGGGCTTTGTGAGCAGAGCAGCAGATGATACAGTAGAGAAATAGTGGGGGCAGCTGTGACTTCATCTGCTCACTTGGTATGGTACCTTTGTGTGGTAGCCCGACAAATATTCCTCCCTTTTACCCCAAACATTTCAGGTCCTAATCCCTGGAACCAGCTGGTGTTACTTATATGGCAGAAGGGGTTTTGCAGATGTGATTAATTAAGGATCTTGAGATGGGAGTTATCCCAGCCTAGTTGAGGGGGCCCTAGATGCTATCCCATGTATCCTCATAAGAAGGACACAGAGGGGTGTGACACTGTGACAGAAGAGGAGGAGGCAGACTGGAGTGATACCACGACAAGCCGAAGAATGCCCACAGCCACTGGAAGCTGTAAGAGGCAGAGTGGATTCTCCCCTAGAGTCTCTGAAAGGATTGTGGCCCAGGAACTGGGGAATGGGGCAAGAGAGAGAATTATTTTTCTCTATTCTTCTTTTTTCACCTTTTAAATAGAAACCATGTGAATGTACTACCTATTTAGTAAATAAATAAAGTTAACCTTTACAGCCCTGTCAACTCTATAGTAGAGGAACATGGTTCAATTTATTTATTCAGGGCTTTATTTATAGCAAGGCTTCCAAAACCATGTGCTGAGATTTAATTTCCTCAGCCTTGGGGTGCACAGGCAAGGGCCAGGGGAGCCAGAGCCCCCCGGGGTCGGTGTCTTCGATGTCAAGAATACTACGCTTGCTGCCAGTGGGCTCTGTAAATACTCTTATTTTCAACGCGTGCAGTGATGTGGAAAGGTTGGTAAATACTGCTCTAGGTAAAATGTGGCCTTATATTTTAAAATACATGTCACATAAAAATAGCTATGGAAAAACCAACCTGCCAGTTGGGTCCTTGGGGAAGAATCTAGTGATTATTTCACGCCAGCCCAGGAGCCCTCAGCCTTTCCTTCCACGCTGACCCTTGTGAAGAGGAGGGTGGTCATGACCTGATGCTCCTGCCAAACCCCGGAAACTGGCTTGGCTTCCGTGTTTCCCACACTGGCCCACAGGAGAAGAAAGCAGAGTAGCATGTTAGGAAATGATCTTGAGTTCACGCTTATTTACCAAGAAATAAATCATTAAAAACTTGGCTGTGTTCACCACGCTCTGTCGGAACAGTCATTCTGACCCACCTCATAACTGGCATCACAGCAGAGAACCACTGCGCTCAGAGTCAGTAACATTTCGCATGGTGGCTAGCTGCGTAGAAGGCCATTTTAAGACACCCAATAAGAGGTCAGTTTTTTAAAAGATTAGTGGCTGGCAGAGAAACCCCCCAAAAAATACTTAGTTCTTACGTGCAGTCTTTAAATAGAAACTGGACCAAGTTCAGTTTTCCTTTGCACTTTAATATGTGTTGCTCTGTTGTGTCCTGGTGGGTCTGATGATGTTGGTAATGCTGTCTGTTCTGTATGTTTTCTGGAAAAAGTAACTGAAGTCATTTGTCGGTGTAGTACTATCTGAAGATATCTAAGAGCTATTAAAACGCTTAAAAATAAAATGATCAATCCTTCCTTTGTTCTCTTGACAGGATAATTGAAGCTATCTGCATAGGTTGGTTCACGGCGGAGTGCATCGTGAGGTTCATCGTCTCCAAAAACAAGTGTGAGTTTGTCAAGAGACCCCTGAACATCATTGATTTACTGGCAATCACGCCGTATTACATCTCCGTGTTAATGACAGTGTTTACGGGCGAGAACTCTCAACTCCAGAGGGCTGGAGTCACCTTGAGGGTGCTTAGAATGATGAGGATTTTTTGGGTGATTAAGCTTGCCCGTCACTTCATTGGTCTCCAGACACTTGGTCTGACTCTCAAACGATGTTACCGAGAGATGGTTATGTTACTCGTCTTCATTTGTGTTGCCATGGCAATCTTTAGTGCACTTTCTCAGCTTCTTGAACATGGGTTGGACCTGGAAACATCCAACAAGGACTTCGCCAGCATCCCTGCTGCCTGCTGGTGGGTGATTATCTCTATGACTACAGTTGGCTATGGAGATATGTATCCTATCACCATGCCTGGGAGAATTCTTGGAGGAGTCTGTGTTGTCAGTGGGATTGTTCTCTTGGCATTACCGATCACTTTTATCTACCATAGCTTCGTGCAGTGTTACCATGAGCTCAAGTTTAGATCCGCTAGATACAGTAGAAGCCTCTCTGCCGAGTTCCTCAATTAACGCATTGCAAATCTTGCAATACAATTCTTGCATACACTTCGTTTGGTAGAAAGAGTTGATACTACTTCCTATTCATCATGTGTTGCTTGCTGGGTGAGCCCTACTGTGGTACTGTCATTGTGCTGGTAGGGTAGAAATTATCCTTCCCAGCTGACGGGAGGAAAGAATTTCCTCAGAATGGAGTAAATAGAATTGAGACTTCAAAGGAAAAGTAGTAACTCCTAGAATAAATTTTAGGATCTTATTTTATTTAGCTTGTCTCCTCCTTGTCTTGAACGATTACACTTTTTGTGTTTGTTTTAAAGTATATTATTTGAGCATTTTAAAACTGAAAGGTACTATTTCCCAAATGTTTCTCCATCTTATGAATTCAGAAGAAGCTTGGAAGTTACAGTGTTTTTTGTTGGAGAGCAACATTTTCATTTCTAAATGTTTTATAATCTCTCATATCAATGTCAGAAGTATCCTGGAAACATATGTCACATGCGGGAACTGTTTAACAAATACTTAAAAATTTTGGCCAAATTTTAAACTGTATAATGGAGCTAGATACAAGCAAGGATAGTATGGGAAAAACTTTTCCAGCATATTTCTCAATTCCCTGACTTATTTTTGTTTCTATTATTCACCTTATCATACAGCTTCATGGATCCTTGAGCATGTTTTCTTTTTTCCATTTTGGATTTCTTTTATCTCTTCACTGAAATGATTCAACAGAGTGTTTCAGAATGAGGAGAGCTTGTATTGTTTAGCATTTTATTGGAGTTCATTTTACTTGAATTCACCGCTGTTACTAGGTGATAATTGTCCTAACATTCAGATGTCCAAACAAGAATATTTCCAACATAAAAATGGTAATAGAAATAGTTTGATACTACAACCCATATTTATCTTCTGCTGTTAATTTTTGCCGTGGGTTTAATGAGACTTACCAGATGAAAGGATGTTTATGTAGCCTTTTTATACCAAAGTCATACTTAGATGTTGTCACTGGATTATCATAAAAAGAGAAATTAAATATTTCCTTACTCTCGGTTGCTATGTAGCTAAGCCAATTTTAAGCCAGCTAAAAACAATGAATACATAACTGTTTGATCTGAGCTTCACCATTTTGAATTGCAGCTACACCAAAACTTCTTATACCAATATTGAACAATATGCCACATTAATCTGGGTAGATTATTAGAACTAGGTAATATAAAAATGATGACTATTTAGTGCTAAATTTTAGCAATATGAACTAAGTTTGCTTTGCTAGCCAGTTGCCATAAAGAAGTCAGTATATAAGCACAAAAAATTAAAATAATAGATTCACAAATAGTTTAATGTTGTACACTGTAATTTAATGGAATGTAGAGGGCAGATATATAGGAGATGGGACCTGGTTATATTTATCGAAGAACAAAATATTCATTAGAAGAATATTAACCATCATCTAGTTCAGACGTCATTTAGTACAGGTAGACAATCAGGGCAAGAGAGGATATGATTGTGGAGGAATTTAGGGCCAAAACCTGGATCACTAGAAACCTACCTATCTAGCCCAGCAGCTTTTTTTTTTTTTTTAAGGTTTATTTATTTATTTGGGAGGGGGGCAAAAGGGGAGGTGCTGAAGGAGAGGAGAGAGAGAATCTTAAGTAGACTCCTTGGTGAGCCTGAAGCCTCTCACCACCCTGAGATCAGGACCTGAGCTGAAACCAAGAGTCAGAAGCTTAACTGACTCAACCACCCAGGCGCCCCAGCTGGCAGATTTTTCTCAACATACATCTGAGGTTTGAGAAGAACCTCAAAGCCACACTTCTTTGCCATTGGCATTGCTGGGGTAATAATAGCAAAACCGTATCTTTCCCCTCATTTCTGAGTCTATGTGATATTTTGGCCATTAAAAGAATCTCACCCCATCTTTTTTACTATGCTGCACTGGTATGCTGCTCATTATATGCTCAAAATAAATTCTGTTATTGATTGTATATTTATTGTATTTTAATATATTTGAAATAAATGGCATGGATTTATTTTTTCTTACCTGTTTTGATTAAGGCTTTGTGATTCATGCAAATAATCTGCAGATGTTAGCACCCCCATATTACTAATAAAAATATGGTAGCCATCCATTTTGCTGGCACTGGGAAGACTTCATGGGAATACGTCTCATGTTCCCAAGTAAATTATAACTTTCTCGAGGACTGGGACCCTTTTTTCTTGCACACACCTTCATATCCCCACAATGTCTGTGACAGATATGGGCATAGGCTATTGTGGACTGATTTGGGGGGAGAAATTTCTGTGTGAAGAGGCAAGGAGAAGCACACAGCCGAATGTATATATGTGGAGCCACACGTGTGAACACACACACACACACATGCGCACGCTCAAGTGCAGAGAGACTTTGAGGCTGCCCTTAACAAGAAATCTCTTGTTGGTGATGCCAAGCTAAGGACTTCTAATGACTAATTCTACTGACAGCTCAGCTACCCATTTACTAAGAACAGTGATGAGAAATGATAGACTATTTTACTTGTGAGTTAAAAAAATATATTGCGGATGTTGTCATTTTCTAAGAACAGAGGCATTTTTCTTAAACTTTCCCTGAACGTTACTGCCTTAAAAAAGTCACTTAGTTGGACTTTTTTTTTTTTCTTTTCAAAATAGAGAGAAAAAGAGCATGAGGTGGGGAGGGGCAGAGAGGGTGAGGGAGAAAGAGAATCTTAAACAGACTTCACACCAGAATCTTTTTTTTTCTTAAGTTTTTATTTATTTTTTTTTTTAATATTTTATTTATTTATTTGAGAGAGAGGCAGTGAGAGAGCGTGAGCGAGGAGAAGGTCAGAGGGAGAAGCAGACTCCCCGTGGAGCTGGGAGCCTGATGCGGGACTCGATCCCGGGTCTCCGGGATCATGACCTGAGCCAAAGGCAGTCGTCCAACCAACTGAGCCACCCAGGCGTCCCTTTCTTAAGTTTTTTAAAAAATTTATTTATTTGACAGACAGAGATCACAAGTAGGCAGAGAGACAGGCAGAGGGGGAGGGGGAAGCAGGTTCCCGGCTGAGCAGAGAGCCTGATGCGGGGCTCAATCCCAGGACCCTGAGACCATGACCTGAGCTGAAGGCAGAGGCTTAACCCACTGAGCCACCCGGGTGCCCCTTCACACCAGAATCTTAAGCAGACTTCACACCCAGTGTGAAGCCTGACACAGAGCTCCATCTCACGACCCTGAGGTCATGATCTGGGCTGAAATCAAGAATCAGATGCTTAGCCAACTGAGTCACCCAGGTGCCCCAAGACTACTTCTTTAGTTGTGCTTTTAGACATTTCTCATAATTCTGTCTTCATGGCACAAATAATTTCATCGGGATCTATATGAGTACTAGCGAGTCAGATAGTACCCTAAGTTATTAAGATGCCCAATGAGGAAAGAGGAAACCCGAACATTTGTTCCGATTTTACCACACATGAGACTGTGACTTAATCTTCCATATAACTTGTCTCGTATCCTCTCAAATGGTGTTTTTTCAGATCAAAGATATAAATTACAGCATACAAATAAAAGTGAACATACTCTTAAAAATTCAAGGCCTGATTTATCTTCTTCTGTTATGGCTTTATTGTTCTGGTAGGTTGCTATTTGAAACCAGCATTTGCATTTGCTTTGCTCTTGGGTTTCATAGTTACTTGTAACCACACACTTGTAAGTTCTCGTTTTCTTAAAAATGTAGAAATATATTCTTTCACAGTGGCTGTCAGTAAATCAAAGTAATATCCTGTTTTTTAAGTTTTTGCCCAGATATCTTGCCTGGGTCTCCAGTGACCTGGGAGGCAGGGAAGGGGTTACATTGGATATTGGTGTTGGAAGGGTATCTTTTGTTGGCTTAATGTTTTCTAAAAGGAGCTGGTTTTTCTCTTTGCTATAGAAATGAAAAATTAAAAAAAAAAAAACAGAGACTTAGTTATGCTTCATGGTTAAGCTTCTATAACTCCAAACTTAACACATAGCTTCAGAAGATATTTTCAGAGCTTTCTGATCCTATGTAAGGATACATTCGCTTATGGCATGCAGTATACAACCTAAGTGAATATAGTGTAAATATGTCATAGGGCCATAGTAAATTAGAACTAAAGGGCCCTGGAGACCTCTGGTCTACTCGTCTCCTTCCTTTGCCCTTTATCTTGTCCATATGTCAGCAGCCAGGGAAGTGTGCTTCCAGTGGCTTATGACCTAGCTCTCATCCTGATTTGCCTGTGACTTTCTTTGTTTTAGCACTGGAAGTCCCCCTTCCAGGGAAATCCCTTCATCTCAGGTGACCTGGGACGGTTGGTCACTATAGTGTCAGCTCAGGCCCCAGAAACCTGGCTTCCAGATTTTTAGTTCAGTAGTCTTTGATGTACTTCTGTCTTATTTTATAACATCAGAAGGCATGAAGGATTTCTTTTTTAAATATTTTCTTCGGGGCTTTGGAGTGCTTTCTTATAGGTCAAATAAAGAGCAAATGTTCCTTTTAGACATCCTAGATGTCAGGAAGGATGGCTTGGGCCCAGGGTAGAGGGGATTCAGACTTACGGTAAAGTTTTATCCCCCCTCCCCCATAAGGTTTTTAAATTGCAGATTTAAAACAACATAGTTGTATACCTATTCATGCATATACAAAAAATTGCAATTTTTTGCAAAAAAAAAATGCAAAAAATAGTCATCATTGCATTGTTTAGAGGTACAGATTGAGAAATGTCATAGCTGAATAGGAAGTAACATGGATTGACACTTATATAGAATGTTCTTTTTTATGTTCTTTTCTCTTTTTTTTTAAAGTAAGCTCTAGGCCCAGTGTGGGGCTTGAACTCACGGCCCTGGGGTCAAGCATCACTTGCTCTACTGTCTTACCAACCAGCCAAGCCCCTCTTTCATGGAATGTTCCATAGAAGTTCCATTTTGGTCAGGGAAGGTTGCTTACACTTCTTTCTTTATTCAGCATGTTTTAATGTGGTGTTTTGCTTCCTGCTTTTCCAGACCCATCTGCGCTCAGAGAACTGGGCCTGTCAGGTCTGCCTTGCGCTGTGGAGCCTTCCAAAGACTTGTGAAAGAAATGTCATCTGCCAGTGTGATTACATTGTCCTGTTCTGTGATGAGCTTTTTTATTGTTTTCTCTCAGCAATTCCCCACTTGGGCCTAAACTTCCAGATTTTTCCAGTTTTTATCAGACAGTCCCAATAAGTAGTTAAACTTTGGACCATCAGCTTAATTGTCAGTTGATTAGTGACTAGAACTTGATAACCTGCATTTATGGTATAACTTAAGTCGATTTTAAGTAGCTTTGGTGAGACTCGTTTGATTGAACACTCAAGCAAGTGTAGTGAAAGCATAAGTGACACTTAGTGGGGGGCATGTGGCTCAGGTCATGATCTCAGGGTCCTGGGATCGAGCTCCGCATCAGGATCTCCACTCAGTGGGGAGCCTGCTTCCCCTTCTCTCTCTGCCTGCCTCTCTGTCTACTTGTGATCTCTGTCAAATAAATAAAATCTTTTTTTAAAAATGACACTTAGTGGGTGAAAGCCTGAGGGAGTAATTATTGGGACCTCACCCACCAGAACTAAGCAATGCTGTGTCACTTATATCTGAAGAAGTGACCTTGCTTTATTTATGCAACGTTGTATTAAAACTGAAATTAAATTGCACATACTTTTTTGGCATTAGGTAGATTTTCCTCTTTTTAGACGTTATTTCATTTGTTTTGAAATAATCCTGTAATTCTGCCCATGACAGAGTAGAGGCCACATACATACAGAGTATGTACTATTATAAGGTATTTTGTTTTTAAAGAAAGGACACATAAGTAATGACAGGTATTTTTGCTGTATTAATATAGAATGATTTGCTCAACTTACATATTGCTTTTTAACTGTATGCTACAGGGCCCCTGGGTGGCTCAGTCGTTAAGCATCTGCCTTTGGCTCAGGTCATGATCCCTGAGTCCTGGGATCAAGCCCCACATCAGGCTCCCTGCTCGGCGGGAAGCCTGCTTCTCCCTCTCCCGCTCCCCCTGCTTGTGTTCCCTTTCTGTCTCTCTCTCTGTCAAAATAAATAATAAAAAAAAAATAAAATAAAATCTTAACTGTATGCTACAAGCTTGATCTTATAGCTCTGATGGAATTCCATGCGTTCCTTCTCTACAGCCTAGAGGGCAGGAGAATTTTACGTTTTTAGTGGGGAGAGCAGCATTTGAGATATAAATCCTGAACTCTGATACAGGAGGGGGTGTGGTGTGGGGGGTGTGTGGGGGTGTGTGGGGGTGTGGCCATAGCTAGACATATATTTATTTTGTCTTATTGTTTTAGCCATAGCCCATCTTTTATATGAAATACTTGAAGGTAAAAGGGCAAAGTCATGAAAGGGATGTAAGGCTTAGCTTTCAGATTCAAGGGAAAAGCTGTTTCTGTTTGGAAGATGGAATTGGAAAGTTTGGTTTTTTGGTTTGAGATCAACTGCCTAACTTCTTATCTGTGTTTTTATTCATCTTTCTTACCATCTGGAAGGTTTTAAAATAAATAGTATCAATCATAATTGTAAATTAGAATAATGGGTCAAGATCCCCTTCTTGATAAGATTCATTTTATAGTAATTTAAGGGAAATCACCTTTTAGTAACTCCTCCAACCAACTCAGCTGAAAAAGATCAGACGAAAGTTGAGCAACACATGTATGTTCGTGTGTTTTTCTTTTTCCTTTTTTGTTTATGTCTTTTTCTTAAATGCATTTTAAAAAAATGTATACACCTTTGTGTGCTTCAGTGGGAGGCAGAGGTAGAACACTGTAGCATGCAAGAAATAATTAGTTGCATCCTGCTTTTTGTAACAAATAGGCTTCCCTACATTTGTGTGGGAAAAAAGCTGGTAAACTTCATATTTCATATAGGCAATATGGATGTATACAGGTACTCAACTAGAGAATCCTTTTAACCTACAAGTCAACCTTTTATGTTGTTATCCCCTAACATAGATGTGTTTTTTTTTTTTTAAGATTTAATTTATTTATTTAAGAGAGAGACAATGAGAGAGAGCATGAGAGGGGAGAAGGTCAGAGGGAGAAGCACACTCCTCATGGAGCAGGGAGCCCGATGCGGGACCCGATCCCGGAACTCCGGGATCATGACCTGAGCCGAAGGCAGTTGTTCAACCAACCTAGCTGCTCAGGCGCCCATAGATGGTTTTTTAGATTTGATTTTTCATGTATATAAGAATGAGGTCTCTTGAGAAGGGCATGCCTGCATAGGGATCAGAACCAGATCAAATTACTGAAAATCTACCACATGTGAAGTCAGAGTTGAGGAATTATAACATATGACTTAACAATGAGGATTTTTATCAGCTAATGAAATGAGGCAATCCTAAAAATGCATATTCTAATATTTGAGCTATTCATTCACATAGCATAGAATTTATAATTTCCAAGTGTACAATTCTGTGATGTAGTATGCTCACAGAACTGTGCAACCATCACCCCACTCTCTAACTCCAGAACATTTTCATGTACCCCATCCTTGTTAGCAGTCACTCCCCATACCACCCTCCCCCCAACCTATCCCTTGGGAACCACTAATCTCCTTTCTCTCTTTATATAGTTTTGCCTTTTCTGATCATTTCACATAAATGGTAACATGGAGCCTTTTGTGTCTGGCTTCTTTCCCTGAGCATAAATGTTCTCAGGGTTCATCCTTGTTGTAGCACCAATCAGTCCCTCAAGTCGTTCATTGTTGAGCAAAGTTCTTTTCTGCAGTTTCACCATATTTTGTTCACCCATTTCTCTGTGGATGAGTATGTGGGCTGCTTACACTTTGGGGGTGAAATGACAATACTGCTGTGAACATTCATGTACAGGTCACTATGTGAGCCTATGTTTTCCCTCCCTCCCATATATACCTGGGAATGGAATTACTGGGTGGTCATGGTGACACTATGTATAACTTACGTATAACTTTTTGAGGAACAGCTACTGTTTTCCAGAGCAGCTGAACCATTAAACATTCCCACTAGCCATGTATGAGGGTTTCACTTTCCCCATAGCCTCCCAACACTTATTTTCCTTTTTTTTTTTTAATAATCGCCAGCCTAATGGGTATGAAGTAGTATCTCATTGTGACTTTTTATTTTATTTTATTTAAAAAAATTTATTATTATTATTATTATTTTAGATATTATTTATTTATTTGACAGAGATCACAAGTAGGCAGAAGCAGGCAGAGAGAGAGGAGGAAGCAAGCTCCCCGCTGAGCAGAGAGCCCGATGTGATGTGGGGCTCGATCCTAGGACCCTGGGACCACGATCCAAGCCGAAGGCGGATGCTTTAACCCACTGAGCCACCCAGGCGCCCCTCATTGTGACTTTTTAAAAAGTAATCCCTACATGCAACATGGGGTTCAAACTAACAACCGAGATCAAGAGTCAGATTCTCTACTGACTAGGCCAGCCAGGCGCCCCTCTTGGGATTTTGATTTCCATTTCCCTAAAGACTAATGATATTGAGCCCATTTTCATGTGCTCATTGATTATTTAGATATCCTTTGGGACAAATGTCTATTCAAATAATTTTCCCATTTAAAAAATGGGTTTTTTTAAATTGTTGAATTATAAGATTTCTTTATATATTCTGGATACCAGATCCTTAACAGATACATGATTTGCAATACTTTCTCTCAGTTTGAGAGTCCTCTTTTCACTTTCTTAATAGTATCATTCGTAACACGCAAGTTTTAACTTTTGATGTAGTCCAGTTTACTTTTTTTTTTTTTTTGTCTCTTGTGCTTTGGGTGATATATCTAAGAAATTCAAGGTCATGAAGATTTACTTACATGTTTCCTTCAAAAAATTTTCTAGTACAAGGCCTTACTTTCAAGTAACTGATCCATTTTGAGTTTTGAGTTTATTTTTGTATATGGTATGAGGTAGGGGTCCAATATAATTCTTTTGGAGGCAGTATCCAGTATCCTCTACAATTTATTGAAGAGACTATTCTTTCCATCATTGAGTGGTATTGGCATAATTGTCGAAAATCAGATTACCAGAGATGTATGGGTTTATTTCTGGATGCTCAGTTCTTTTCCATTGATCTCTATGTCTGTTATGCCTTAAGTACAGAGAAAACGAAGTAGTAAGTTTGGAAATCAGGAAGTGTGAGTTTTTCTTTTACAGGATTGCTTTGGCTATTATGGATCCCTTGCATTTCCATATGAATTTAGTATCAGTTTGCCCATTTCTGAAGAAAAAGCAGTTGGAATTTTGATAGGGATTGCTTTGAACTGATTGAGAATGTCGATCGATTAGGATAGTGCTGCCATCTTAACAATACAGAGTCTTCCGATCCATAAACACAGTATGTCCTTCCACTTACTGAAGTCTTTAATTTTCCCCAGCATTCTCTATTTTCTAGTATAGAAACTTTGCACTTACTTGGTTTAATTTATTCTTAAGTATTTATTATTTTTGATGCTATTGTTAATGCAGTTGCTTTCTTAATTTCATTTTCAGATTATTCACTTCTAGTATATAGAAACACAACTGATTTTTCTATATTGATCTTGTATCCTGGAACCTTACTGAACTTAATAGCTCTAATAGTTGGGTTTTTTGTTTGTTTGTTGTTTGTTTTAAGATTTTATTTATTTGACAGAGAGAAGGAGCACAAACAGGGGGAATAGTAGGCAGAGGGAAAGAGAGAAGCAGGCTCCCTGCTGAGCAAGGAGCTTGACTCGGGGCTCCATCCCAGGACTCTGGGATCATGACCTGAGCCAAAGGCAGATGCTTAACACTTTACCGACTAAGCCACCCAGGCGCCCAGGTCTAATAGTTTTTTGAGGATTCTCTATATAAGGTCATAATCATCAACGAAGAGAGAGATTTTTACTTCTTCCATTTGTCTCTGTCTTACTGAAATACTCCAGCTAGGACTTCTAGTACATTGTCAAATAGATGTGGTGAGAGTGGACATCCTTGTCTTATTCCTGATCTCAGGAAGAAAACTTTCAGTCTTTTACCATCGTGATGCTCGCTATGGGGTTTTTGCGGGTTGAAAAAGTTTCCTTGTATTTCTCATTTGTTCAGTGCTTTTATCTTGAAAGGTTTTTGGATTTTAGACATGTGTTTTAATGAAGAGATGGGTAGGTTTTGTTGTGAGTTGAGATGTACTATCTGTGTCCGGAAATAAATTCTGCTGAAGCAAGTTTCTAAATCCAAACGGGAGAACTAATCAGGCTGAAACCATAGAAGTGCTTGTTGATAATTTTTACGGTTCGTCACCTGATGTACATTTAATGGTTTCTAAGACTATTAAACTGATTCTCTTCATTAACTCAAGTTAATTTGAGTTTGTGTTCACTTGCCTAAAGATACAGAGATGCATAGATACAATAAAGAGGATGTGTTTCAGCTGTTTTTTTTTTTTTTTTTTAAGATTTGTTTATTTATTTTGGAGAGAGAGCAGAGAGAGAGAGAGGGAAAGAGAGAGCAGGGGTGCACACGAGCACAAGGGAGGGGGTAAAGAATCCTAAGCAGGCTCCATACCCAGTTTGGAGTCCAGTGCAGGGGCTCACGACCCTGAGATCATGACCTGAGCCAAAATCAGGGGTTGGATGCTTAATCCACTGAGCCATGCAGGCGCCGCTGTTGGTTCGGCTGTTTTAATGCCTCTTTATTACCTGATCTTTCATTTCTCATGCTCACCTAGTACGGGAATACTGGCAGGAGGCCGGAGGGTAGAGAGAGGCCGGCTCCAGCTCCTTGAATAGCCCATGTTAGAGCAGTTGCACGTAGTTCTCTTATTCTACCAGGTAGAAAGCTCGAGAAGCAGGGAGCCTGTCTGTGCTTCCTGGAACTGGGTTTCTGAGCGGTGGAAGTTTGCCTCTTCCCATAACAGTACTTACGGGAAGGGCAAGAATCGCTGAATTACCAGGAAAGGGAAGGAGTCATCTTCAGAAGAAGACCTTATAGTTAACCTGTGGCATTGCTGTAGGAAAGGGTTTTGTTTTTTGTTTTTTGTTCGTTTGTTTGGTTGGTTTTTTTAGTCCTCTGTGTACATAGTAGGAGTGTTTGCCTAACAAGTATCCATGCTGTGCTGGGTCCTGTGGGATACACAGAAATGACTATCAGCTGGCCTTCCCCTGGCAGATGCCCTTTGAAAAACCTGTCCTGTTCTGTGCAAAAAACCCATCCTTTGGTTTAACCTGAGGGTCCTTTACACAAATGCTAAGCCCCAACTTTTTTTTTTTTTAAGATTTATTTATTTTAGAAAGAGCATGCATGTAAGAGAGGAAGCACAGAAAGGGGGAGGGGGAGAGGGAGAGAGAAACTTTAGCAGACTTTACTCTGAGCACAGAGCCTGACCTTGGGCTTGATCCCACAACCCTGAGATCATGACCCAAGACTCAGATGCTTATCTGACTGCACCACCCAGGGGTCCTGCCAAGCCCATTTTTAAAAAATGTAATCCCTCATCATGAATATGTCTTTCTGAAATACCTCTAGGAGATTATGTCTATAAAATAATTGGAGAAAATTCATTATTATCTGTAAACAACACTTCTCCAAATGGTGTGGAAGATCGCTTACAAGGTCGAGTTTTGCAGTCTGACTAACTTTTAATGGATAGAGAACCCCACTGGCATTTTTTTTTTATGAGTAGTATTGCTAATGTAGTATCTGACTGCGTACTTACAGTTCTCCAATTTTGTACATATGTCCCAAAGGCCTTTACTTAATGGCTATGTTGTTAATAAATCTCCCGAGTATGCTGGGTAAATATAAGTAATCTTCAGAGCAAATGTGGCTATCAAACCCAGTGGAATTATGACCCAGGATTTCGGGCAAGCTACTTTTTTAATGTTACACATTACACTAAAAATATTTAGGAAAAAGAGTTTCAGAGAGAGGTATACTTGCTACAAATGTATTCAGTACTATTCATAACAGCCATTCTTAGGAACAGTGGGATTCCCAATTACTAGTCATTGAATGCTTTGAATAATAATTCCTCATATTTATAGGGTGATAAAAGTTATGGCAACTTTTTCATAGAATATAATGTACTAATGTTTATAATTCCTTTATTTTTACTTACTATTTTTTAGTAAGTATTCTGAAGGTAAATCTCTGACCATAGTTGGTCATCCTAAAAAACAAAATTTGCTGAGAGAGAAAATAACTGAGCAGTAACTCAGAAATCTATCCCTCTCCCTGTATTGCTAGGTCCCTGAATTACGGGGTACTTATCAAGCAGACTGCCAGAGGTAATGGGTGTTTATTGTAAAAGGCAGAGCCCCCGTGGCCTGCGCCTGGCAGTTCTGACTTCTGTTCTGAGCTCAAAGATGGCGTCCCTCTCAGCAGCACACCTCTCCCAGTGTCTTCTTTCCCTAGTACACACTGGTTTTTTTCTCTTCCTTTTCTTCCCTGTTCACATTCCAGAGTAGCACTGGCTTAGCCTCACTATCACCAGGGTTAGGGAGTGGTTTTCCAAGCCAGGCCTCCTGGCTTGGGGAGAGCAATCTTTTTGATTGCTGTGGGCTGGGTAGTTGCTCTAAGAAGGAGATGTGGGAAGTGCGGTCATCGGTCTGCAGAGACAGGGTGCCGACCACACCCTGGGCCACCCGGCTTATGGTGCCCTGCCTATAGGACACGATAAACAGGCAGTAGTAGCAAGTACTTCGTGACTGGTCTTGTCTGGTGGAGCCGAAGTAGAAAACTGATGTCATCCAGAGTTCAGGTTGCTGTTGCGATTAGCCACGATTCCAAGAGTGAATCATTCTGTGGGCAGAAGCTGTGGCTGATTTGTGGCTGTCTCTAGAAGTCTAAGCGTTTGAAGTCAGTGGCCTGTTTGGTGAATTACTAAATAAGCAGATTTCTAGATCCTTTCAAATGAATGAAGGAGCACTCAACATTTCTACTTGCAGCTTCTGTCCTTTGCCCCCTACTGTTAACCAGTGTCAGGACATTTTTGCAAAGGAGCAGCTCTCTGAGTTTGATACAAGTAGATCTTCTGGTTACTCTGTGTATGTCTGTTATAATGAACACTTCCATTCATCCATCTGCAATCTTAGATTTCTTTTGCCATCAAGATTATAGCTATTAAAATGTTGAATTTTCCAAAATATTTTTAAAGGGTTTTTTGTTGTTGTTGTTGTTGTTTTCAGTAATCTCTACATCCAACATGGGGCTCAAACTCACAACCGTCAGATCAAGAGTCACACGCTCTTCTGGCTGAGCCAGCCAGGTGCTCCTCTAAATTTTGGATATTATTTGTCTTTTTTGTTATTATCCATGCCATTACATAGTATAGTTTTTTAATTTTTAAAATTATTATCATTATTATTATTATATTTGAGCCCAGCATGGGCCTTGAACTCATGACCCTGACATCAAGACCTGGGCTGAGATCAAGAGTCAGACATTCAACCGACTGAGCCACCTGAGCAACCCTATGTAATCTAACTTTTTGAACCCCTTTTTGTTTCCCTTGTTTTGGTCTAATTTAGAAATTTAATAAGCAATTCCTGTTGAACTTCCCCTTAGAACAATATTTTTGTAAAGTACCTGATTAAATTGTTAGGTGAAAATAATTAGAACTTTTTTCTCTTAATATCACTGGGAGTTTGGTAAAGGAAACAAGTGCAGTAATTATCAAACTTAAAAAAAAATTTTACCCTGTCATTAGTTTGCTTTTGTATTTAGGCACAATAAGTACATGGGGCTTATTCATTACTCACTCCTTTCATTTTAAGGAAAAGATTTTTAATGTGAGTACTGTTAGTAGATTTCTTCACTGAATGTCATTGCATCAAATTATTCAGTAATTAAAAATACATGGAGACTGTAAGTTTTTGAACAAGCAGAAATCTGGGGTATATTTTTTTCCCACTTTATGTAGTTTCCATCACTTTTCACTTTTAGGGCCCCAAATGGATGGCTTGCATGTTAATGTATTGAATGCTTATGACTTAGATTTGTATTATCTTTCATTTTAAAGATTTATTTATTTGATAGACAGAGATTACAAGTAGGCAAGAGAGGCAGGCAGGGAGAGAGAGGAGGAAGCAGGCTCTCCGCGTAGCAGAGAGCCCCATGCGGGGCTTGATCCCAGGACCCTGGGATCATGACCCGAGCCGAAAGCAGAGGCTTTAACCCACTGAGCCACCCAGGCGCCCCGTATTATCTTTCATTTTATAGAGCCATTGACTGGAAATATCCAAAGGTAAATCTGTTATGCCATTTCTAACTTGAAAGTAAAGAGTATATCTACTTTTGTAAAGGTCACAGAATGTAGATTTTTAAAATATATTATACATACCAACTTGCAGATTATATTCTATTTAAATTACTGAAGTAAAGGTATATATATATTCTGTTTTGCACTAAATGGTACCTTATATACACCCAGCCATTTTTATATCACAGTAGTTTGGTTTTATGTAAAGATTGTAGGAAAAGTTTTTATTTGATGTATTTTAAAATTTGCTTTTTGCTTAAGTTTAATTTTGCTCAATAAGTTTGTCAACTCATTATCCCACATGAGACCAAGTCCTCTCTTCAGTTCAGAATCACTTAAATTTTGGTGCACATTTTTGCTATTTTCAGAAACCAAGTTGAAGTAGCCTTACATCAAAGGTAGCCTTATGTGGAGAGCCTTACTGCAGAGATTTTAGAGTATTTAATTTCTGGTATTTTTTCTAGAATTCAGAATCTTGGGTATTTCTGGACATATAAGAACTTTGAAAAGCGTTTTCTATTTAAGTATGGGTAAACTCCTTTAAGTACATGGAGAATGTCTTTATATTTTCTGACATTTGTATTTCTGTTAAGTAGGGTCACACCTCAGTTTTTTGTTGAAGTTTGTGCTGTCATATGATAAAGTTCACCAACGGATTCATTGCTCTCTCTGTGTGTGAAAAAGATACTTGCCTTAAAATAGAGCACTTCTGTTTTGCAAACAGCTGTGGTCAGACTGTCTATCCAGTCCCTCATCTTTCTGTTCACCTGCTTGGCTGCGGGCCTGATGAAGTCCATGCAGGTAAGGAAGAAGATGAACATCTTTTCGTTGTTCGTCATCATAACCTAGATTAAAAGGCATTTTGACATGTAAAGATTTTATGGAAAAACCACCTGTGGGTGGTGTGGCGTTCACGGCTAAAGATAGCAAGTGATTGAACAGATTAAAGATGTATTGGCTTTAACCATTATTTTTATTGACCTTATTCTCAGTGGGAATTAGTGATTCACGTGTGTGTATGGCCAGTTCTGTTTCTTCCACTGTGTGTTCATAACTACTGCTAGTCGTCATTATTAATGGCCACTGCCTATCTCATGGAGGAATCAGATGTACTGTATCAAACAAGAGGGAAGGTAATTTGGAGAGTAAAGATTGTGTTACATATAGTTTGGGATTTCAGGTAATAATAATCTTCTTGTTCGGTAGCTCTTTCAGAAATGATAGTTTAAATGGATATAGTTTCTATCTTCTAATAAAAAGTTTGTTAAAATCAGCTCAATTTATGTGGCACAATTTTGTTTTCTACTTTAATATGGGATTAGTAAAATGTGAGATCATGTGGGTTATAGCTTTTCTTACTCGGCTGTGCAATTTTTATATTTATGTTAGATCTTTAATGGTACCTAAAATGTGCATCAAATATTTAATTAGTTAGTGGTTGAAGCTTTTTAGCATCTTTAGTCCTTAAGGAAATATTTTATAATAAATTAACTTTGTTATGATATAAATATGTTGTATGTACATCTGAAAATCATCTGTACAGCTTGCACATTTGAATAGTTAATAAATTTTGACTTTGAGAACCACCTACAGCGGATACGAAATCCATGTTATGATCTGTTGAGTGTCGACTTCATTAATTAGTGTAATTCATTCTTGGTGGACTTATTTCCCTTTTGTTCTGAACCAAAACTTCACTTTGCAATAAACTCATGGTGGATAAAGCACAAAAGATGTCTCCTGGCTGTGACAGTGCCTCTGATGATCCCGTGGCTTTGACTCAATCTTTTCATCTTCCTCTGACCTCCTTTCACACTCCCTTTCAACTGCTCCTCTTCTCTGTGACTAAAAACATGAATAATCAACAGGAGGTAAGTTTCCGGGCTATGATGATGGGTACCCAGAGGCATGTAATCCATGTTGAATTGAGTCAGGTATTTTGGAAACTGTACCTCCTAAATGCTATGTGTGTTTACAGTACCTTCTCAGTGACCCAATTGTCTGCCAGACCGTTTCAGTTTTCCTAGCGAAAAGACCATATAACCCTTCCTGCCTCCCCTTTATCCCTCATGTCTCTCCCCTCTGCATGCTCCCTGTCCACACTCCCCACCCCTGACTTCCTGGGGGAAGTGAGTTTAGATTAGACACTCTTGTGCTCCAGTGGCCCCTTGATCCAGTGTGTTTCAGCCCCACTCCCAGAAGCCCCTTGCTCTCTGGTGCTGCCAACAGCCTCCTGGGTGGAGGCCCTCAGTGCCTCAGGCAGGCGTTTCCTGAGGGCTGAGGCCCTGCTTGTCCTGATTTTCTCAGCAGGCCCCAGGCGTGGGCTTGATGGGGAACAGCACCCCTCCAGGAGTCAATGTGGGGACTGCTGAGGACAGAGAAGTAGGTACCTTCCTGGAGAGCTGTGGCGTCAGGGCCCAGCATGTCCCTCCAGGGTCCCCGCCGACCGAGGTGGAGAAACAGTCTAGTCAGCCCAGGTGCTGAGGCGGGAGGTTTTCATTTATTGCCATTAAAATTATTGTTTCAAGAGCTGGGCATAAACTATAAACACAGTGGGGACCACAAGGAATTCGTGATAATTACATTTAAGATAGGAATCCATTCGTCAGGTAACACTTCTGTGCTGCTAATCAGAGTGATGGCTTCTAAACCACAGGGTTTGCCTCTCAGCTGAGTTTTTCTTTATGTTTTATTTTTGGAACTAATCAGGTTTTTGTTTTCTTTTAGGGAAAAACAATAGCGAATGTCAAACTGAACATGATATGGTTGGATTATTTTTCACATATTTAAAAGAATTATGAACCAGCGTGCGTGGTTGAAATTTTTGATGTCTGGGAAGATAATTAATGTTTTGGTAGGAAAAAAAAAAACAAGGGAAGAATTTTTGGAACCCCCCCCCCCCCGCCAGTCTCCATCTCTCATTAATGTCTCAAGTTGACAAGGGGAGAGAGATATCCCCCAGAAGTTCCACCATCTCCTTCCTCCATTACTCTTAGGGAGGTTCCGTGAATGTACCTCTTCGTTTGTGTTAGGCTGTGAATACAGTGAGGTTCTGACGAATGTTTGGCCAAAAATGGGTTTTGGCACTCAGCTGGTAAAGCAATGTAACCTTTTCAAGGCCAAGGAATTTTTGTGTGTGTGGGTGGTCCTTCTGTCTGCTGAAAATGTGAAAGTAAGTGTTTCTACTCTGCTCTGTTCTGAAGAATTTGTGGAGCTTGAGGCGGGGGTCCTGAGGAGCCAGAGGCATCTGAGGAGAAAGGAATTTGACTTTACTTAGGCAGTGAGTTCTTTTATTGGAGCTATGTAGGAGAGATTGGACACATCTTAAAAATGAACTGATTTTCAAAAATGTATAAAAGTAGTATAATACACATACTAGAAAATACAGGGAGCCAGAAAAGAAAAAAGAAGCACAAACTTCCCCGTTAGTGTTACAAGTTCATGCCATCGCTTGGCTTTCTGTATTCCTTTTTGCTGCCCCGTCTCTCTCTGTGCTGGATCTGGAACATGCATATGGAAGGCATGCTTCCTGAGCTTGATGAGCTCCCAGTGGGCAAAAAGACCAGTAGTAAAACATGAAGTGCACAAGGGGGAAGATAAAGTTTATGAAATACATGCTGTGGATCCCACAGGACAGTCACCTCATTCAGTTCAGGAATCAAGGAAGGCTTCCTGGAGGAATGATTCTTAAATTCGGTGCAGGGAGACAGGCCCTGAAGAATCTGTAACACCTACAAGGTTTGGCTTGTAGCGAAGCAAGAGAACGTGACTTATTCTGGCAATTGCGCCTGGTTGGCGTGTACAAGGAGAAGAGTGTGTGAGGGGTGCTCTTGGTGAGGCAGAGGCCCAATTAGGAAGGGCCTTATGCCAGCCAAGGAGGTGGGCTTTATCCTGCAGGGAGAGAGCCACTGAAAAAAGCCAGGAGAATGGCATGGAAAGATTTGTCCTTAAGGAGGATCACTCTTTCAACTAAGTCAAGGATGGAAAGAGACCGAGGACAGTGGGACCAAGTAGGAAATTCATGGCCATTACCCAGATAGGAGGAAAGGATGGGAGAGGATCCAGTAGCAAAGCCAAGAGACAGGGAGAGAGTGAGTAGCTTTTGGTGGGAGTTCGTCCTGTTTTAGACTTATTTAATCAGAAGGAGCCTGGGTTGCATCCAAATGGAAATAGCCAGCAGGCAAGTGACTCTGCGCCTGACGCTCTGGGGAGAGGTCCAATCTAGAGTCATCCAAGACGTCAGGAGCTGGGAATCCTTGGCATATACATGGAAATAGAGACTGGTCTGGAATAGGATAAGGAAGAAATTCCTCTGAGAGAGAGTGTTGAGGGAAGAGAGGAAGTAACCTGGGTTGGCCTCCAAGAGGCTAGCAAAGGGGGTCAAAGGAGGAAGGGAGGGTGAGGCCGCCCTCTGCATGGAGGTAGGAATGTTGAATGCCTCCCAACAGTCGGGAGAGCCTAAGACTGAAAAGTGATCTCTGGACTCTGCAACTAGGAGCTCTAGGCAGCTGGGCTGAAATTTAAACCCAGGTCTTCCCACACTGAATACTCACCCTAGGCAGACCGAGCCGCCCTAGAGTGGGAATCTAGGGTGACAACCGACCACCAGCCCGGGTTCTTGTGAGTGGCGCTGGCCTGGGAGCCCAGGCTGGGATTCAGCCCAAAGTGCTGCTGGTGGCTCACGGTCCAGCAGGCCCAGAACTCTAGGGCTGAAAGTTCACGTCGTTCTCATGCAGCAGACGGTGGAAGGAGCTGAGTGGCACCACCACACTGTCCCCACAATCTGGCAAACCTTGCCCGTTTCCTTGAGGGCACCCTTTTCCGAGGATGTCAGGAAGCGCCGTTTGAACTTTCTTCTAAGCACCTGAACTCCCCTCGGCCCTGTCAGCAACGATGTGCCACAGTTTGAACAGCCAGAATCACAGTAGCATTTTCAGTGAAAAACCAGGGGTGGTTACGCAAGGTAGCATTTGTACTGCAAATGATGTAGCTGAAATTAAGTGTGTTCTTAATCACATTTAGAGGCAGGGAATGTGATACTGTAATAACCTTCAGCTTTGTCCAAAAAGGACTTATTTCTAATAACCGTTAATCACTAGGGCCCATAAAATCTAATACAGAGAACAGGAGAATTAAAGGGGGGAAAAAGTGATAGTATTATGTGCAAGAGTCTCATTTAGTCATGTACAGCTTCCTGCAGGGTAATTTTTGGGGGATTTAAAAAAATTCAATTTAATTAATGTACACTGTATTATTACTTTCAGGGGTAGAATTCAGTGATTCATCAGTCTTAACAAACTCCCAGTGCTCACTACATCAGGTGTCCTCCTTAATGCCTCCTCACCCAATTACCCCATCTCCCACCCCCCTCTCCTCTAGCCACCCTCAGTTTGTTCTCTATAGTTAAGAGTCCTTTATGGTTTGCCTCTTTTTGTCTAATTTTATTTTCCCTTCCTTCCCCGATGTTCATGTTTTGTTTCTTAAATTCAACATATGTATTTGTATACATATACAATATATGTATACAACGTATACATATACAATAACATACTGTATTTGTCTTTCTCTGGCTGACTTATTTCACTTAGCATAATATGTCATAGTTCCATCCATGTCCTTGGAAGTGGCAGGATTTCATTCTTTTGATGACTGAGTAATATTCCATTATATATATATACACCACATCTTTTTTTTTTTAAGATTTTATTGATTTATTTGAGAGAGTGACAGAGCACAAGTGCGGAGAGAGGCAGAGGGAGAGGGACAAGCAGAATCCCCACCGAGTGTGGAGCCAAACGTGGGGCTCGATCCCAAGACCCCTGAGATCATGACCTGAGCAGGTCAGACACTTAACTGAGTGAGCCACCCAGGCGCCCCCACAACTTTTTTATCCATTCATCACATCTTCTTTATCCACTCATCTATTGATGGACATCTGGGCTCTTTCCGTATTTTGGCTATTGTGGATATTGCCCTGAAGGACAATTTTAATTTTTAATAAATGTTCTTCATTTATGGAGGTTCTGCAGCTGGCCCACTACTGGAGCACGCTGAGATTTAAAATTACTTTATTTATTTATTTTTCTATTTTTTAAAGATTTTATTTATTTATTTGAGAGAGAGAGAGAGCATGAGGGGAGGGCAGAGGCAGAGGGAGAAGCCGACTCCCTGCTGAGCAAGAAGCCCGTTGGGGGGCTCGATCCCAGAACCCTGGGATCGTGACCTGAGCCAAAGGCAGATGCTCAGTGGACTGAGCCACCCAGGCACCCCTAATTTATTTATTTTTTTAAGATTTATTTATTTAGCTAAATGAGAGAGAGACCGAGAGTGAAAGCAGGGGGAGGAGCGGAGGGAGAGAGAGTCACAAGCAGACTCCACCCGGATTGCAGAGCTCAACCTCATGACCCCAAGATCACGACCTGACCTGAACTGAAACCAAGATCAGATGCTTAACTGACCATGCCACCCAGGCACCCCTATAGATAATTTTAAAAAACACATTTGTAGGAGGTACCTGGCTGGCTCAATTGGTAAAGCATGTGACTTTTTTGATTTCGAGGTTGTGAGTTCAAGTCCCACATTGGGTGTAGAGCTTACTTAAAAAAAACACACACACACATTTGCAGTGATTCATTGTCTTTTGTTTGTCCCCATTCCTATCAAAAAGAAGCATTTATTTTAAAAACTCTTTATTACTTTTTATAATTGCATAAAAATTATAACAAATTTAAATAACATAAGAATATATAGAATGGAAAGAAAAATTTTCTCCATTCTAAATTGAACCCAATAGGTACCCACTGGTAGTGGTTTCTTGTGTAATATTTTAGATCTTCTTCTATAATAGCATGTATGTATTTGACTACTAATAGATTAAGAAAGTGCAGTAACATTAGCCAGAAAGGTAGAAATAACTCCTGTCCATTAACAGATGAATGGATAGACAAAATGGGGAGGAGACGGTCTACACACACACACACACACACACACACACACACACATACACGAAAAATACTCAGTCTTACAAAAGAGTTAATTTCTGGAGCACCTGGGTGGCTCAGTTTTTAAGTGTCTGCCTTCGGCTCAGGTCATGATCCCTGGGTCCTGGGATCAAGCCCCGCATCAGGCTCCCTGCTCAGTGGGAAGACTGCTTCTCCCTCTCCCACTCCGCTAACTTGTGTTCCTTCACTCGCTGTGTCTCTCTCTGTCAAATAAAATAAAATCTTTAAAAAAAAGACTTAATTTCTGATTCATGCTACTGCATGGATGAACCTTGAAAATATACTAAGTGAAATAAGCCAGACATGAAAGGACAAATATTGTATGCTTCCACTTACGTGAGGTACCTAGAATATACAAGTTCATAGAGAAAGAAAGCAGAATAGAGGTTACCGGGAGCTTGGGGTGTTAGGACTGGAGAATTCTTGTTTAATGGGCATAGAGTTTCTGTTTGGAATAATGAAAATTTCAGGAAATGGACAGTGGTGATGATGTTTGTAAAACGTTTTGAATGTACTTAATGCCACTGAACTGTACACTTAACTTAAAATAGTTAAAATGGTAAATTTTATGTATATTTTGCCATGATAAAAAAAGAAAAGCACAGCGGGTATATAATTTTCACATTTACTTCAAACACTTAGAAACGATATGATATGTGATAAAAATATTTTTTATAAATTTTTTTATTTTTTATAAACATATAAAGTATTTTTATCCCCAGGGGTACATGTCTGTGAATCGCCAGGTTTACACACTTCACAGCACTAGCCATAGCACACACCCTCCCCAATGTCCATTACCCCACCCCCCTTTCCCAACCCCCTCCCCCCAGCAACCCTCAGTTTGTTCTGTGAGACTAAGAGTCACTTATGGTTTGTCTCCTTCCCAATCCCATCTTGTTTCTTTTCTTCTTTTCCTACCCCCCTAACCCCCCATGTTGCATCTCCACTTCCTCATATCAGGGA
>PISX010016505.1:0-47321 GCA_004024625.1 Mellivora capensis
CCCTGAGCAAGACGAGACTCTCTCCTTCCCTTCCCGGGTCTCCCAGACACTCTCTGCGTACGTGCACCCTCTCTGCGTCTTCAGTAAACTCTGCCGCCACCTCCTGCTGGCTCACACGTGATTTTCACTCTGTGTGAAGCCAGGGACCCTCTTGCCTGGTCCTGAGGGGACCCCCCCCAGCCTAGCCTCCCCCCACCAGGCTGCTGTCTGCAGTGATGTCTCCATTTCCAATTCTAGAAATTGCTTTCTTCTGCCTTTTCTCTTCTTTTTAAGTCTTACATTAGGTTTACCGATTTCATTAATTTAGAAAAATTGTTTTTAATTGTATATTTTTTATAATTGAATTTTATTCCTTTGTTTTCTGTTCTTACTCTTTCTTTTCTTCTGCATTTTTGGGGTTTACTTTGCTTTCGTCTTTATTACACCTCGAGATGGATGCCTCAGGTCACTAAGTTTCAGCACTCGGCGTCTTCTAACAGGATTTTAAGGCAAATTCTCCCCGACATTTTGCTTCAGCTTCATCCCTCACTACAGAATGTACTTGTGGTTGTCAGGTAGGACAGGCTATTAGTCTGGCATCAGGGTTCAGCACAGGGAAGATCTGGTTCTCACTCAAGCGTGAGTCCAAGGCAGGTCAAGTCCACTGGCCGGTCTCCTCCAGGATCCAGGCTCTTCCCGCCTTAGAGTGACGCCAAGCATCACGGACAGAGTCACTGTGGAAGACAGTTCAGCAGTAAGGACTTGGGGCTGGTCTAGAAATGGCATATTTAATGCCCACCTGTACCCCACTGGTTAGAGTCCTCATTACCAGTGCTGTGTAACCAACCACCCATGGAATCAGTGTCTTATTTCATTCCCTCCTTCTGTGAATCGGGCATTCGGCTACTCAATAGCTGGGAGTTACCGCAAGACCAAGGGCTGAAAGCAGGAGTGTCTTCATGTGGTCGGCTGGCTGGTGGTGCCAGGGGTTGGCTGGTCAGCCTGCGTGGGGCCTTTCCCAGTGGTCCAAGGGTCCCAAGGTATCTGGACTTGTGTGGAGTCACTCCAAAAACAAGGGGCCCACGAGGACTGGTGGACATGGCGAGGCCTCTTCAAACCCTAACCCCTGGCAGCTGTATGTTCGTGCCCCTGCTGCCTTGTAACGGTTATAAGTGAGTCCTTGAGGTTGATCCCAACTCCAGGTGCGAGCAGCAGCTCTCCCAGATTGCCTGGAAGAGAGTCGGCCAGTGTGCACAAGTGTTTAGAACCCCTCACGGCCAGTCACAACACCCCAACATCACAGCAGAAGAATCTGACAGATGCACGCTCAGGAAGAGGCAAATGAAACAGGGTTTAGTGGACACATTCCAAGGGATGCAGCGGCATTTCCGTCACTTACTAAAAACTCCGTTCCGATTTCCATTATGAGTTCCTCTTTGATATTTTAATAACTCGGGTGGACTTGGGCAAGAGTGCATTTTGTAGTCTGTCTAGTGCAAACTCTCTGCATGAATAGCCAAATCACATGTATTTGAGGCTTTGTGGGCTACATGTGGTTTTTGTAGCACATCTGTCCTTATTTGTATGTTTTTGCAACCGTTTTAAAATGCGAAAGCCATTCTCAGGTCACATCTCATTTAGAAGCAGTTCACAGGCATGGTCTGGCCCAGCTGGCTGGTCCCGGCTACACCGTGCTGTTGTACACACGACTACTAGTCAAGTTTGCCAAATCTGCTCTAATTTTTGTACCTTTTCATGAAGAAGGACGTCCCATATCAAATAGGAAGGGAGACCTGTTAAAATCTCTGAGATTGTGGGTTTCTGTTCGTAGGTCTATTGCTTTTTGCCTTATGCACTCTGAGGTCTTATTACTGAGAACTGCTATACTAGTAATTTCTGCCTAACATCGGGGTTATGTTCATGGGAAAATGACATTTCATGCAAAATGTCACTTACTAGTGAGTAGGGAGCCTATTTTAAATGGAAAAAAGAAAAGATAATACATTCCTGTTAATGCCGAACCCTCAATCCATTTCCTAATGTCACTGAAATGCAGTAAGGAGCTCACAACTCTGTAGTGTTTATGACCTACCATGTTATGGTACAAAATGTTTGAAACATGACGTCCTTCTCACCAAACACCTAAACTATTTGTTAACCAATATCTGCTTTGTAAAAAGTAACATAATTTCTTTCAGCACCAAAACTATCTCACATAAACGTCCCCTTTGTTGAAACTGCGTGTTTTTCAAAACATCTACTTTTATAGCACAAGAAAAGCATGTCACAGGTCAGTGTCTCTTGGGAACCTTGGTGCAAAAATCCTAACTAAAATTAGTGAGCAAAATCAAGCTCTGTACTTAGAAAGTCATACACAGTGACAAATTGGGACTATTCCATTGCAGAAACAGTCCGACGGCCAGATGTCCCTGATGTCCGTTAAAGACAGTAATAAACCCAAGAAGAAAGAGCATATATTATCTCCGTAGTTGCTTGGAAACCCTCTGTTTTTTTTTTTTTTTAAAACTGAGAACCTTCAGGAAACAGGAATTGATAGATATTTTCTTAAGCACACAAATGAACGCACCCACGAACACACACACGTGTACGTACGTACCTACATGCATATGCATATTTAATCTACTATTTCAGGGTGCACTAGCGGCACTAACCAATGTGATTAGACAATAGGAATCAACTAATCAAATTCCTACAATTTCATAGGAATTTGAAAAAAAATAGAACAGCTATCTCTAGTTCAAATGATATGATGGTATTCCTAGAAAACTTTAAATCACGTATGATAAACTAAAACAAGAAAAGAGGGGCGCCTGGGTGGCTCAGTGGATTAAGCCTCTGCCTTGGGCTCAGATCATGATCTCGGGGTCCTGGGATTGAGCCCCGAATCGGGCTCTCTGCTCAGCAGGGAGCCTGCTTCCCCTTCTCTCTCTGCCTGCCTCTCTGCCTCCTTGTGATCTCTCTCTCTCTGTCAAATAAATAAATAAAATCTTTAAAAATTAATAAATAAAACAAGAAAAGAATTTGGTAAGGTATCCAAACAAAAGAACGTAGAAATTAATGGAGTTCTTGCAAGCAAAATAACTATTTAGATAATCTAACAGAACATTAATCATATTTAAAATAAGAAGATAAAAATGTTTAGATGTAGGAACGTGCTTAGCCAGAAAAAACCTTAAAACAATTCTGCCAGACAAATGGAATTTGAATAAATAAAAAAAGATAACCCTTGTATTTGGATACCTCAGAGTTGCAAATATGTCAGGTTTGCTTAAATTAAATTATGAATTTAATGTGATCTCAATAAAAATACAAGCAAGTCTTTTTTTTTACGGAGTCAGAAAAGTTGATACTAAAGTTCATATAGAAAAATGAGCACACAAGAATAGCTAGGAACATACAGAAAAGAAAAGCTAAGAAAAGGGACTAGCTGGACAATATATTAAAATATATTATAAATCCTCTATCATTAAAAGTTTGGAACTCATATATGAATAAATGAATAGACTAACGGAAGAGAAGAGCAAATCTGGACATGGGCCAAATGCACATGGAGAGCGACTCTGCAATGAAGGGGGTAGGAAGCCTGGGACAGAGTGAACTTTTTAATAGATGTTGCTGGAGTGAGTGGATAGCTATGGGGAGGAAGACAGAAGGGAGTCCTCAAAATGGACCAGATCTATAGACATAAAGATCAAATCATACAGGCACTAAGAAGAGTTAACTCTCCCTACACGGACATCGGACATCGTCTAACTATGACTCAAAATCCAGATCTGATAAGATTCAAACGTGCCACTGTCCTCTGCCCCCCACCCCAAACAGGGAAGACTCCTTCCTTCACTGAACCGCTATTTCCCTACGAATAATGTGTCATTTTCCACTGGCTTCTCTCAAGGTCACCTCCTTGCTTTGTTTTTTCCCAGTTCAAACATGATATGCCTCCTTCTATGTAACACACTGAATTCCATAGCTTCCAATTTGCTCTGTGTAACAATGATTAACTCTGGGCAAAACACAAAACATATACAAAGGCACTGAGAAACTTGAAAGAAGAGGCCCAGATGGGCTAAGGGTTTCATGGCTTTTAATTGTGGACAGACCACAGCAGCTGGCAGTAGGGTGGGCAAGCCCCCAGTGTCCTATAACTTTTATGGCCAGTGGAGCTGAGGACAGAAGTAGGGGCAACTTCAGGAAGTCAAGGAAAATTCCTGGAAAGAGAGCCACAGTGGGGAGATTCTCAAATTACGTGAATTAATGGTGGCCAAGACTTTGGCTGGCCCTTGAACTGTGCATAAAGAGACAGATGAGAACAGACCTGAGACTTGAGCTGCAAACAGGAGAGTCTACAAGATAATTTCAGTCAAATAAATTGCTTTCAAAAGAAAAAATATCAGCCTTTTCCAGAGTCTCCAAAACATAATATTCCAGAGTCTTCCCAGGATACAATCCAAAATTAATAAGTAAAGAACCACGAAAACGTGACCCATCTCTAAGGGAAAGTGGATACGCAGGAATGATGCAGACAGGAATGAGCAGACAAGGGTTTCGAAGCGGCTGCCCCAGCTACGCGGTGAGGGGAAGTGCTGATGGAGAGGACACAGCATCTGAAGTTCTCAAGTCACTGCATGGATTTAATAGCAGGATCCAGATGCCAGAGGAAAAGAACAGAGAACATAAAGACAGACCAATAGAGAACATCTCATCTGAAGAAGAAGAAACAAGACTGAAAGAAAATAAGCAAAGCTTTAGGCATCTGTGGGACGATACAGCTCAGAATAACATACACACACCTGGAGTCTGGGAAAGCGAGAAGTGGATGGGTCAGAAAAAAGAATTTGAACACATAATCTCCTAAGTTTTATCCAAGTGTACTGAGGCACAGGTTTTTAGATTCAAGAAACTCAGCAACTCTGGGTTTGCTTTTGATCTATCAGATTTCCTTCTAGGAATTACCCTGAAGCAGGAAAACACACATGCATAAGGTTATTCATTATATATTGAATGTATAATGTCTACAATGCATTGTATATTGTTCGAACCAATTACAATTCATTTTTACCATGGGACGGTCAATTTTTCTTAAAGGGCCGGACTGTAGTTCGGGGTCCGTCCCGTCTCTGTCACTCTGTGCTTATCTGAGCGGCTTCAGGAGTCATCTACAGTGTGTAAGCAAAGGCACATATGCTGTGTGCCAAATAAAATGTCATGTACAAAAATACACAGTAGTCAGATTTTGCCAGGGGTCATGCATGGTTTGCCAGCTCCCGATTTGCACAGTGGAGTCCTGCCCATCTAGGGAAAAATAAGACTGAAGAGAATCTTTATAAACTGATATGAACTAATGATTTTATTTTATTTTTTAAAAGAATTTATTTATTTATTTGAAAGAGAGACAGAGAGAGTGAGAGAGAGCACAAGCAGGGTGAAGGGCAGAAGAGAAGCAGGCTCCCCAGTGAGCAGGGAGCCTGAGGTGTGACTGGATCCTTGGACTCCCGGATCATGACCTGAGCCAAAGGCAGACGCTCAACTGACTGAGCCACCCAGGCGTCCCTGGAGTAATGACTTTAAAGAGACCCACACAAAAGGGCCAAATCTAGGGCCATTTGAACATCAAAATAAATAATGACAATAATGGATAATAACACTTTGAATAAACTACACGAGTTCATGAAAAATAAGTGAGCGGCTGGAAAGGAAAGAAGAAAGTGGTCCTTCTAATAGCCGAACGCCAGCACACGACTACAGAAGGAATAATGATAGAAATACCATTATTTGGTCACCACGAGAGCAGTAATTGCTGCAAGCAAGAGTCATCCGTGTGTGTTCAAACTCGTGGGGGTAAGTCTGGCTAGGAGCAAGGTATTCATTCACACAGACTCAAAGAGTCACTCTGCAGATTACTTGTTAATCACAAAGTGAGCCATGACTTGAATAGAAACCAGGACCACAGCACCTTAACCAGGACTCGTGACAACGACGCGGTCATAGCACAGGCCTCTGGACACCACCCACGGAGGAGGGCACGTCACCCCATTTGTGATTCTCCTAACCGGCACGTGTAAGTCCACGTAATGGTGAGGACATGTCACACAAACCCAGACTAAGGGTCTTTCCACAGAAATCATTGACCTACGCCTGGGAAAGGCCAGCGCCCCAGTGAAGACTGTTCCAGATCAAGGGGGACGGGACAGACTTGCTGTGTCATGCAGTGTGTGAGTGGGGACTCGGTCCCGGACCAAACAAACAAGACTGCCGAAAAGGACATTCTTGGAATAATGCGGCAAATCAGATTGAGAACAGCAGACTGATGAGACAACTGAATACTGTCAAACGTCTCCGGTTCTGAGAGCCCTATGTGGCTATTCTTGTTCTTGGGAAATTCACATTGAGATATTTTGGGGTAACAGGGTATGAAATCTTCAACTTCCTATCAATGGACTGGAAAAAAAATGTAATGATTTCTGTATAGAGAGACGATGATGTACCCAAAACGAGATATAAATAAAAATATAACAATTCGTGAATTTGGGTGAAAGGTAGGTGTGAGTTCTTTCCACTTTCTAGACACTTATTCTGTAAGTTTTTATTTGGAATTGTTTCAAATAAAAATATTAAAAGAGGTAAGACATCGAATCATACTCCTGTCACAGCAAAACCAAACCCTGTCACAGTAAAATATCCTACAACAAAAAAATCTCCGCCAGTCGTGTTAGGAAGTTACATCCATACACAGAACATGCAGTTGTGGTTAAAAGGCTTCGAGTTTGAACGTGTAAGTACGAATCTACCCCTTAGAAACATTCCCCAGAAACCCGTAAGCAGCTCGCGGCCTGCTGCGCGGCGCGGGTGCTGGGGACCCCGGGAACGGTGCCGGCGGCGCCTCTCGGCGGTGACTCTATCCTCCAACACATGGGCTGTTCTGTCGCCGCCACGAAGTCGTGGGCTGGAAAGCTCGGGGGCTTCCCGGGTGTCCAGCCGGGACACGAGGACACGAGGCCGGGGGACACCGGATCACTCACCCGCGGGCTCGTCCTGGGCGCCCGCACGCGTCCGCACCCGCACCTGCCGCGGGGACGGGAAGGGTCGCCGCCAGGCCTGGGCAGGCTCGGTCCTCGGCGGCCTCGGTCCTCAGCAGCCCGCGGGCGGCCGCACACCCCCAGGTCGGGCCGGGGTGTCGGGAGGGGCCTCCGGGTGCCCGGATGGAGCGCGGGGTCGCCCGGGGTCACGTCCTCTGCGTGCCCTTCGCGCGGCCCCTCTGCAGGGCGGTCACGGAAATCGGCGCCCGCCGCGTCCGGGCCCCACTGCGCCCAGGCAGCCGCGAAGCGTGGAGGCCGCAGGGGCGCGAGGTGCCCCCGCAAGCCCGCGGGCGAGTCTGCGAGCGCCCCGGGCGGGAACGCACGACGTCGGGAAGGTCCTGGCGCCTCAGGGGCCCAAATCTGTCCTCCGTCGTGCAGCGTCCCGGGCGCTCTGCGGCTGCGAGAATCCGGAATCCGGAGAGAACCTCGGCCGCACCCTTCCCTGAGGCCCAGGGGCTCCCCTGCAGCCTGGGGCGGGGGGGGGGCGCGCTCAGGGGCCGCACGAGGGAGAGGCCAGGGAGGGAGAGTGGTGTCAGGATGTAACCGAGCCCCCACGCGTGTCAGCATTGACGCATGGAGATGGCTGGAATCAAACGGAAAGAAATTTTCTAGATTTCGAGAGACGCGTTCTGCCAAAGGACCCGTGAGCCACAGGAAAGCGGGAACTTTGAACAGCGTCGTCTTTGCACACCTCCAGGCGTAGCGGTTTGGGTGGATGGCACTAGCTCAGCGCTCAAAGGTCTTGTGTGTGTTTATATACAAAATTTAATACACACACAGATGTAAGTTTTTGTTTTTATTAGTCAGTCCTTTAAGTCTTTTTCTTTGTTGTTTCAGCCTGTGGTGAGTGCTTAGAATGTCGTTAACCATCTGAAGATTACACATTAAAGAAAAAAAAGTTCACCTGAACCTTTCTCTAGAGGTTTTATGGTTTTTAAGATTACATTCAGTTTCCTAATGCGCCCCATTTATTTTAAGGCAGAGGTGGAGACAGAAATCTCTTACCTTCTTCCCTTTATCCAGTCTGGCTTCATTTCCCCCAATGAGTTAGGACATGTCCTTTATCCTGACATAAAGTCTTTTATATCCTTAAGTCATTGACTGAACTTTCTGTTATATTCTTTTAATCTACTTTGTGGACATCCATCTATTTATTGTGGTTTTACTAAATAATGTTTTATAGAGTGAGTTCCTTTCACTGCTTTCTAAAAATGAATGTATTTGCTTTTGTCATATTTATTCTTGGAAAAAATAAATAAAAGAGTCCCTATAGAGAAAGACAATACTGAAAATACTACATTCTAGGGATGCCTGGATGGCTCAGTCAGTTAAATATCTGCCCAGGGGCCTGGGATCGAGTCCTGGGTCTGGCTCCCTGCTCAGAGGGGAGTCTGCTTCTCCTTCTCCCTCTGCTGTTCCCCATGCTTGTGCTCTAACCCTCTGACAAAGTCTTTTAAAAAGGAAAATACCATATTATACCCAAATTAATCTCTAAATTTAACAGCAGTCCCATCAAACTATCAATTAATAATTTGTGTAGACTTTGACTCATTTTAAGTTTATAATTTTCTTTACATGGGTTTTATAGGTCTTGATTAAATTTATTTCTATTTTATATTTTGTAGGATTTACTATATTTAACTGGCTATTGATAGCATGTAGGAAACTACTGAATTTTCTGTTTTCCTTTATACTCTAACATTGTTCCAAACACATTTCTTACTCCTTGGTTTTCATAATTTTCAGTTAAAAATCTTAATTCTTTCAATAGTAGACAATTAAGTCATCAGTCAACTAATAGATTTAGATTCTTTTTCAAACTTTCCCTCTTGTCATGTTTTATTTAGCTTATTATAGAAATTCTGAGTTCATGAGTAATAGCAATGTATAGGAACACCTTATCTTATTCCTTGTATCAGTGGAATCGCCTGTGGTATTTCTCCACGTTGGTTTTATTTGAAACAGGTACTCTTCACCATGGTAAAGATGTGTCTATTATTCTTAGTTTACTAAGTTTTTTGAACAACACACATTAGGAATAGATACTGATTTTTGTCAACTGTGCATTTTGGATCCCTGGGGTTGGTTAATTTTTGAATTGTGTGCTTTTTCTTAAAAGATCTCGGTGTTCATTGAATTGAGCACGTTAACATTCACTTCACAGCATCTGTAGAGAATTGAGGTCCAGGCTGTTTTCGAATCCTTCCAGTGGTAGGAAAATAACTGCATATATAGGCAGCCCCTTCCATCCTCGACGTGCCTGCAGCTACGGAGCCTGGCTGAGCATGCCCTGGCGCCGCAGCGTTCTCAGCCGCCCCCCGGCTTGATGAACCGCTGCTCTCTTACCCAGTGCATACGTGTCAGTCTCGTTACCAAATCTGTTACACGATGCCCTTGGTCAACAGGTTACTGGGAGCACTCTGATCACTCCACCAAAACGGAAGTCAGTTTAGTCCAACGTGCCCTGTCCGAAGTACGCAATCCTAGTGCTCGCACAAAGTACCCATCGAGTACCGTCAGCATGCAGGACACCTACTTAAGCTCAAGTTAGAGCAAAAATTAAAATAGGTTGCTAATGATTCACATAATGTTTCTCATGTTTAATACAGTAACGTTTTAGCTGCAACAGAGATAGCAAATGTACTTATTACAACCCCAAACTTGAAAAAAATTCTGATACGGAAGTTCAGAGATGCAGGGCCCGCCACCATCTGCCTCGAGCCTTAGTCTCCACAGACCTTCCCTGAGACGCTCGGGCCTTCCAGAGCTTGTGGGGTGTTTTCAGTTTTCCCCCGTGGATTCTACATGAGTCAGGAGTCAGCATTCAGGGGTCTGTGCTTTAAGTTATCCAGATGGTTTCCTGACTCCGCTGTTACCTGTAGCTGTCAGCCGAGTAGCCCCAAACTGCGCTTCCCAGGAAAGCTCTTGTGTCCGTGGTTTCCCATCAGGAAGAGCAGCTGCCCTGGGCTTCCACCTGGCGTCTTCTCAGTTTCTTCCCGAGTCAGTGAGAATCTCACAAAGTCTCCCCAACCTCCGTCCCTGAGGCCGGAGGTGACTTTGTTATCTCTGCCTTTGGGCTCCTAGCCTGAGACCTGCCAGAGGGCAACCATTTTTGCTTATTCAGTTTGCTGCACTTGACTTTTCAAAATACTGTTATTATAATTTTACCAGTTCTTGTGGAATTCACCAGTAATCAGACAGCTCAGATGAGTGCAGTGAGGTGTCCCTCCCACCCCGCAGAGGACAGAGCCCACCATTATCCCCGAGTCTCGGGGTCACAAGGGAGTGTTCTGTGTCATCTCCAAACCGCAGACACAGGACGAGCTCATGAGATGTGAGATTGTGTAACACTCCACTTTCACTCCTCCACAGTTTTCACCTTGAGAACGGTCATTTTTTCATCCAGCCATCTTTGGTCCACATCCACTCAACACTGCTGGACTTGATTAGGACATGTTACTAGTTTGAGAAGTTGTCTTCTCATTCTACTGTATTTTTAAACATAGTTGAAGAGATGAAACTTCTCAGATAAGCATAGAATGCAGAAAGAGACAGACTGGTCCTCAGTAATTATCCATCACTCACCAATTAATAAATGAAGCAGGAGATTAAACGTGCTGTCTGAAATCACAAAGCTTCCATTCGGGGAATGGTGAAAACAAGAACATAGGCTTTCAGACTCCAACCCAATCCTCTTCGTACTTCTTCGTGAAGTCCTTCAGAGCCTTCCAGCCCTGTGTATACCACCTCCTGCCTTCGGGGAGAGATGGAGTTTACTGATCCAGTACCAACTGCATGTCAGAAAACAGAGAAAAACATGTCTTATGCTGTAAAATGATAAACTGATGTCACATCATCAGTTTAATAACTTTTTTAGTGTGAAGGTTGTTGCCTGAGTATGAAAAACTGTGTGATGAAGAAAGGCACAAACAGCTCAACTAACTGGAAAACAAAGTAATTCTATCTCAATTTTTGTTTTTTTTTACATTAAAGACTAACACTTCAACTAACACCATCGGTCTTTTCCAACTTTGCTTTGACTCACAGAATCTGAGTTAGGTCGAAAACATTTTAATATTACTTCCCCCACTAAATTGTTTCCTGCACTGATGTTTCTAAACAGATAGCTTTGGTGCTGTTTAAATTAAACATTTATTAACTAATTCATTCAAGCATCAAAGCTGTTGCATTCTCGCAGATAGCATTTGCCATGAACAAACACACTTCAAGCAGAGTATCTTATTGCTATGTATAATCACCAGAAAATAATAAAAACTTTAAATCATGGCTTTAGATGTTGAGAGATCAAAAAAGGAGATTCCTAAATCAGGACCAATGTACTTCAAAATGACTCAGGATTTTCAGGGTAAACGTCCTTTAGGTAGTCCAGAGTATTTTCGTATTTTTTTGGTCTATACTCCACCCACCCACCCACCTACTCACCCATCCATCCATCCACCCACCCACCCACCTACTCACCCATCCATCCATCCACCCACCCACCACCTACTCACCCATCCTTCCATCCACCCATCCATCCATCCATCCATCCACCCATCTACCCACCCACCCATCCATCCATCCACCCATCTACCCACCCATCCACCCATCCATCCATCCACCCATCTACCCACCCATCCATCCATCCATCCATCCACCCATCTACCCACCCATCCATCCATCCATCCATCCACCCACCCACCCACCCACTCAGCCATCCATTCCACATACCTGGGCCACATACAGAACTAGGCCCTCAGGGTGCAGTGGTTCTCACCCCTCAAGCTTTAGTTTCTAGTGTGCTGGCAAACTCAAAAAGTCTAAATTTGTGATCTGTTTTCACCCTTGTGCTCACACTTCAACATCTATTTCATTGCTCACCTGTTCATGGGAAGCAAAGGTACCTTTACTTCAGAATCTCAGACAGTCTGGCTGCCTTCGCTCCAACTGTCATGGACTTCTGATCCCTTCGCATGTCTGGATCCTAACCTTCTCTCTTCACTTAACCAGCACCTGCCTGGAGAGGCCCGTTTTAACCACCTAACCTGAAATAGTCCCCAGCTACTATCACATCAGTGTTCTTTTCATTGTGGCCTTTGTGTCTGATACTTTCCATTTGCTTCTTTAATCTGTCTCCCTTTCCTCTATGAAAGCCCTGTGAAGGCAGACGGGGCCCTTATCAGGCTAAGTTGCCTCTGAATCAGTTGGCATTGATTAAATATTTGTTGAATAAATGAATCAGTGGATTCCTAATTGACTACTTCTTAAACTACTAGAGATAATGATTCATCTTTTCTGAGAAGTTTTAAGTTCTCACATCTGTGAAGATTAAATCAGAATTTCAGACTAAATCTTAAAATTAAAAACAGTTTAGAAATGTAGGAAACATCTGGCAGAGAAATAATTTCAGCATTTGCCGTGATGGAAGGAAAGGTTTTCTCTGAAGTAAGCAGGTTGCCAGCCCCTTTATCGCATCATCAGAAAATGCCTGCCTTTTTGTTGGTTTGCTGGGGAACTGGGAACATCTGGTGTTGGGAACACAGAACGTTGCTCATTTTAAAGTAAAGAGTTACAATAACTTCAGGGGTTGGAAATGGAAGAGAAAACGCCCAAAGAAAATGAAGACAGTCTGGAGAAAGAGTCTCTTGTCCTTTAAAACAAACAAAAACAAAAACAAAACAAGTTTATTTGGTTCTTAAGAATCTTAAAGGAACCTTCCTAGAAAGTTTTCAATTTGTATGATTTGCAAATAAGCAGACTTAGGAGAGGAGAAAGAAAGAGAAAGGAGGGAATGAGGCAGGGAGGAAAGGAAGGAGGAGAGGGGAGGGGAAGGAAGGATCAAAGAATCAAAGAAAAGAAAGAAGGAAGGAAGGGAAAAGTAAGGAAAGAAAAAAAGAGGAAAGAGAAAAGGGAAAAGCAAAGAAAGGAAAGAAGGAAGGAGCGCGCGCGTGTGGCTCCGCCTAGTTCTGGGTTATCCCGGCCCCGAAAGTGCTGGCGGCCAGACCGACTGACTTCTGGAGGCCGGTTCAGATCCCTTTAAAGGCGGGGACTCCCCGTTGGACGCGGGGAGAGGCCGGCGGGAGCGAGGCCGGAGCCTCGGGGGACGCGGCATCTCCTCGGCCGGGTGCCCGGCTCTGCGCTCGCCCGCGCCGCTGAGCCCGCCGCCCCGCCCGAGCTCGCTCCGCCCCGGAGCCCCGGCCCCCTCCCCGGTCCCCTCGCCGGACGCGCTCAAGCCAGGTCCCCCGGTGGCCCCTGAGTGGTGACTTCTCCCCCGGCCGGCCGGGGAGCCGCTCGCAGAGCTCGGAACCGGAACCGCGGACGTCCGCGACCCCAGCCCCAACGTGGTGCCGGGCGCAAGGGTCTGCCGGCGGCCAGTCCGACCCGGGGCGCGGGCCCCTGCGCGCGGGGTCTCTGCGCACCCGCCCGCCCGGCTCGCCGACGTGCCTTCCGCGAGAGCCGGTCCTCCGCCGGTCGGGCGCTCGCGCCATGAACCAGAGCCCGGTGTTCGCGCCCCGCAGGGGCGGCTCTCCCCGGCGGGCGGCCGGGGCCGGCGCGCGGCGCAACCAGAGCCAGGACTACCTGCTCTTGGACTCGGAGCCTGGAGACGACGGCTGCCCTCAGCCCCCGCGGCCGGCCTACGGCTACTACCCTTGCCTGTGAGTGCGGGCGCCGCGGGCGGGGGGCTCCGTGGGCGGGGGGCGCCGGCGGGGCCGCGCGCGTCCGGACACGCGTGTCCGTCCCCGGGCCGTGCGAGCCTGGGCTGGGCCCCGAACGAGCGGAGGGGCGCGCGCGTCGAGGTTTTGTTCCCGGTGAGCGCACCCGGGTATGTTGGCCCCGTAGAGCGTGTTCTCCGGGTACTGACCCCTTCAAGGATGGGCAGGTGTTGGTCTCCAGCCTCAGCGGCTGTCCATCCGCTCAGATCCCTTGTCGCTGCGCCGCGGGCACGGGTTGGGCCGCGAGACTCGGGGTCTGGGGGAGACAGTGCCACCCGGCTCAGGGTCCCCGGCGCTGCCTGGCGCGCTCCGCGGGGCCTGCCCCTACCCTCGTGGGGGCGCATTCGGGCCCTTCCGCGGCCAGACCCCGCACAAGTTGGCGGGTGACAGTGGAGGGGCGACCTGGTCCGGCACACCCGGCCCCCAGGTCGCCGGGTTAGGTCGGGGACAGGGAAGCGCGGGAGGCTTTCTCACCCTGAGCGCCAGGCGCGTTCACCAGGGGCGCCCAGGGGGTGCGGGAGACTTGCCCGCTGTGAAGGCGAGGGGGTCGAGGTCGTTTGCGGGGAACTCGTAGCAAATACGGGATTTTATTTTTATTTAAGAATCTGGAGGTGGTTTTTTGTTTGTTTGTTTGTTTTGTTTTTTTTTGTGTGTGGGTTTTTTTTCCCCCGGTGGTAGGTTGGGGGTTGGCAGGAGCGGGCAGAGGGTGGAATGAGGGAGAAGCCTTCCCAACCCCCACGCTCCGGAGAGCTAACAGGCAGCTGGCAGATAGCATTTCTGCCTCTTTGTCACGTCCCTCGATTGGGTAGTGTGGGTCCCTGACGTTCTTCTCGCACGCGGTTTCCCGAGGAAAGCAGCTCTCAGCCCCAGTTCAGTAAGCAGCTCTAGCGTGTGTGGTGGGGACCCGGGGAGGGGGCGCTCCCCTCCCCATTCTATTCCCCATTGCCAGGCTCCTGCAAACCCTTAGTCAGGTCTGCCCAGAGTCAAGACCTAGTGTGTTCCCTTTCTCAGAAAGAAGTGAGCCCCAGGAAATGGTGCACCGAATTTTTTCCCAAGTAGAAGAAAAAAGTTGGAACTGGTTCCATCCATCTATCTGCTGTAGGATTTGAAAGCATTTACTATTATTTTTTCTTCCTTTTTCAAAAATTAAGATCTATTTCACATACCATAGAGTTCACCCATTTACGTTGTAAGATCAGTGGTTAATATATCCACAGAGGTGTGAAAAAAACCATCACTATCTCATTCCATGACATTTTCATCATCCACAAAAGAAATCTCACACTTGACATTGAATTAGGAAATATTTCTGTCTTACAGCACAGTGCTCAAACGTTAATGGGCAGATGAATTAACCCCCCCCCCCCAATCTTGTTAAAATGCAGATTCTGATTCAATAGGACTTAGGTGCCGCCCAAGATTCTGTGTATCTGACTCCCTCTGAGATGCTGCTAGTGCATGGACCACACTCTGAGGACCAAGGAGATACATGCCAAGAAAAACAGAGGAAGAAAAATAAATCAATCCTGAATATTCTGAATACTGCTATTTTCAAACATGCTCTGTGGGTATATGTTTAAAACATAAGTGAATTTTTCATACTGGCTTAGACTTGAGACCTACTAAGCCTGAGGGCCAGGTAGTTGGTCATGTCACCTGTAGCTAATTAAGCAGCTTTAAAGCACTGTCTTCCTTTTTAACAATCAGGCTGTCCTGTAGAGAAAATTTTAATTTTTTTTCACCTGATTGTACTATAATCATTTGTTACTGTGTTGAGAAAAATAATCTGATTTTTGAAACTCGTGGTTGTAAATTAGGAGAGAGACTACGAGAAATAGTAATTCCAGATCATCCTGTAGACTTCTCCCACGGCTTTCTTCGAATGTGACCTGCCACCTTACTGATTTAGCCCCTTAACATCATCTACTCTCCAGAGAATAAGCACTCTCCTCTCTCACTTGAGGAGTCAGAACTTTCTAAATATGTAGACCAGAGCAGCAGAGATGACCTTTTTAAATGTGTTTCTATTCTTAATGAACACCCCCATCATGTCAAAGAAACGATCATTAATTACAGAGTGAACCATATTCCAGACTGTTTTGTCTAGATCTGTTATTTCCAAAAGATTCTACAGTTACTTTTCATCACTGTGTGCTCTGGTAAGGTTTTCTGTTTTTTCCAGCTGAATAATCAAGTAAGTACAAACTTTAGACCAGTCAATAGTGCAGCATTTCACACCTCCGATGTAGGAGAGGAGCTAAGGGAAGTCACTTCCTTTTGATGGAGAGTACAAAGAAGCCCTTCCTGACAGTGGGACTTGTGATGTAAACAGTGTCCTCTATGTTCCCAGAGTGGGAGGTGCGTTACTTGTGAAAGTGACAATCATTAGTGCACTGGAGATGAGGGCATCACCATTTTCTCAAATCATTGAGATTTTTCCCTTAGAAGAGCTCAGATTATTGCAAGTTGTCATTTCTGTGGGATAAATTCTATGACTTTTGGTAAAAAATTCTGTTTCATAGTTTCCTTATGTGGAAAGATTTTTGTGCCATATTATTTATGTCATGGGGTTTTTACTACTGAAAATTAGGGCCAATCATCTTGAGAGAAGTTGCACATTTTCAAGCTTTAATAGTGTTTAAGTGGTAACATTCGAAATACTGTTCAGTGAAAAGAGATTCCCTTTCTCTCTCTTCCCTATCTCAAGTCAGGAATCAGTACTCTCTCTTTTGATTAATTGGAAATGGTGACTAGCAAAACAGGGTCTTAGTCCTTCCCGGGTCCCAGGAGGTATGTCAGAGACTTACTTCACTTCCAAGGTGAAAGTTTGCCTCTAATCTGTTACTTCTGAACATGGGGAAGAATCCTGGGCATAACAAATAACGTGAAGGGTTTCTAACTCCTCAAGATCTGACTGAAATACAGTTCCACTAACCTTCAGCTTGGAAAGGACTAATTGATTAAATGATTATGAATAATGAAACAGTAAAGTGTTGATAAAAGCTCTTGCAAAAAAAAAAACCTCTTGCAATGCAGTAGACTGAGATAATCTAAAAAAATTTTATGGTCACAAATACCTCGTAACACTGGATAAAATATTTAAAAGGATTTCAGAACATTAACTAATTTTGCAGTCAGTCAGTCAGTGAGAAAGGATTATGACCATGTGCCTAAATAAAGCAGTTGAAAGGGAGAGTATAGTCTGTGCTGAACTGAGTCGCAGCTGCCTTGTGGATTGAGCATCTGCATGAACTCGGAGGTCGGAGTCGAAGGCCTGCATGGGACAGAGATGACGCTAAGGCCTTGCTTCCAGATGAGGGCTGGAGCTAGGACTGAGACAGGCCTGCCTCTTGCTAAAACCAGGCCCTTTCCTTAATGAAAAGTTAGGCTGGAAAAATGCCACCAGCAATGAGTGAGAACAAGGAACCTGGTTAGTAAGAGAAAAAGAGACCTGCTAAGAATTGTATTTTTTGTGCCTGTGTAATGCGAGTTTCTGCTTTCGTTTTTTTTTTTTTTTTTTTTTTTAAAGTTAACATATAATGTATTATTTGCTTCATGGGTACAGATCTGTGAACCATCAGTCTTACACATTTCACAGCACTTACCATAGCTCATCCCCTCTGCAATGTCCATCACCCAGCCACCCTGTCCTTCTCTTTCACCCTCTGCAACCCTCAGTTTGTTTCCTGAGATTAAGAGTCTCGTATGTTTGTCTCCCTCCTGGTCCCATCTGGGTTCATTTTTTCTCTCTGCCCCCACGACCCCCCACCCTGCCTCTCAAATTCCTCATATCAGAGAGATGTTATGATACTCGTCTTTCTCCAATCGACTTATTTCACTCAGCGTAATATCCTCTAGTTCCATCCACGTCATTGCAAATGGCAAGATTTCATTCCTTTTGATGGCTGCATAGTATTCCATTGTGTATATATACCACATTTCTTTATCCATTCATCTGTTGATGGACATCTAGGTTCTTTCCATAGTTTGGCTATTGTGGACATTGCTGCTATGAACATTCAGGTGCACGTGCCCCTTTGGATCACTACATTTGTATCTTTAGGGTAAATACCCAGTAGTGCTATTGCTGGGTCGTAGGGTAGCTCTGTTTCAACTTTTTGAGGAATATCCATGCTGTTTTCCAGAGTGGCTACACCAGCTTGCATTCCCACCAACAGTATAGGAGGGTTCCCCTTTCTCCACATTGTTTTTTACAAAACCTGCTGACCTAGAAATCTTCATGTCGAAAAATGCCCCTGAGAACCCTTGAGGAGTAAAGCACAAAGCTGTCCCCAGGCAGTGGTATGGATCATCTGGACCGCCCAGGGTTTTCAAGGAAACAGCAAGCCTGCTGAAGAAATGCTCACTGTAATACGTGACCAGACGCACAAGGAAACGATCAGACATTCTCAACGGAGGAGAGTGAGCAGAGGATGTGATCCAGGGAGAGAATCAGCAGAAGACAAAACAGCAGATTGTAAGCTGGAACACTTGACATAATGTAACAACATGAACGAGAATGTAAAATGGGCATGAATAAAGTGTTGACAACATACAGCAAGAAATTAAGCCTGAAGAAAATAAAAGACCAGTTGTTTAAAGACAGGCAAATAGAAAAATCTATAAATGAAAAATAAAATTTTGAAATAACTGAAGGGGAGGGTTAAAATGCAGATTAACCATAGCATAATTGATGATAATACCCAGAATGCAGAGACATAAATGAATGAAAATATGAACATCATTGAGTTATGGAACTAGAAGATAGCAGTCCCAGGAGAGAACACAGACAACCAGGGAGAGGCAACATTTGAACAGATCATGGGTGATGATTTTCCAGAAATGGTGAATTCTCATGTTGATCAAGTACATCAGTAGTTCAAACCAGAAAACTCAAACCCTATGGACACATCATGTTGAAATTGCAGAACATTAAAGGCAAGGGGAGATATTTAAAATGACCCAAGATACAAGTGACTTGGAGTAAGTTCTAAAATAAAGGTATATACTGTGGGAATGTACTGGCAGTGTATCTTGGTACCTACTCTATAATGTGTGGCTTGTAAGCACCGTGGTTTTCTTTTACATAAGAGAAATTGTTAGTGTAATGTTTTATACGACTTTGGTGTTCTGTTGCTGGCAGGATGGATCTCTTTATAATATGGACAGAAAGGGGTTCGTATGCAGTGACTTTGATGCCAGAGAGAATGCTAGTATTCATTATGACCTTTGAAAAAAATGGTATCTAGAACCACAAAGCAAAGGCCTAGACTTTGGTTAAGGGTCTGCAGGTTGGAAGCTGGTAGTAGGGGAAAAGCAAATGTAAAACTCACCTTCGCATTTTGCTTCCCCCAAGAGGCCCCATTTAAGGTTTGTGTACTTGACAGAAACTACCCATTTTGTTTCCAGACCTCCCCTCGTTTGATGTATTCAGCATCTGCTGATAACAAATTATTGTCATGAGCACTTTTTTTAGGGGGTGATCTTTGCAGGTTGTGCTGTTACTGCCAGATGTGCTGAAAGGCCCATATTTATTCTGTAACAGAATGTTTATTTACCTCTAGGAGACATTGCATTTTTTTCTAGACAGTTATGTTTCTTGTGTTATAAGAAGTAACGTCATAAGGCAATTCATCCTCGCCTCCTACAGAGTAAATCATAAAAGGAAAACATTTTCTTGAGTCCATCCTTGTTTTTCCCCTCTTTTATGAAATATGCTAAATATAATTGGATCCAGTTGGATAAAATTACCATTTGTGATTGCTCTTTGTTTAGGAATCTTCTGGGACTTTCCGTACAGGGAGAAGGGCTCACCTATACACCCAATTTCAGTTAAACATTGGTGTCTAAAAATTGGTATGCTGTTCAAGACTCTTAAGCCATCGGAATGGATTGGGCCACATTTCTTACAGAATGTCTCTGCAGCAAGCTGATAGAAATGAATGTTATCGATTTCAAATGGTATCTGTGATTGCAGCAATCGGGTCACTCAGCCAGGACCAAGATGATGGACCAAGTGATGTTAACTAGAGCTATTCATAGTTTACTGCGAGTTTCTCGAAAATATTTCTATGTGTTTGGGGGACTATTCAAAACTTTGAATACCTACCTTGTAGCAGGTCCTCCCCTACCTGTCATTCCGACGTCGTAGTTTGCTCTGTGGAGCGGCCACTGTGCTGGTAATGTCCATTTAATAAGTGGCTGTGCTGGAATTAAGCCATGCTCCGGCCGGGATACGGTTACTAAGTTGCTGGGCTGGGGGGCGGTGCACAGCCCCTACTCAGCACCCTGGGCCCCTGGGGACGTGGTGGCACGTGCCCTTGGAGAGCACCCGCACCCTTTCTTCTGCCTTTTCACAGGGACTGGAGAGGGCACCGGTGGGCTCCGATCTCCTGAAGCGAGGGGGCCGTCCTGTGCTCATTCTCTTTCTACTGAAATCGCCTCTCTGAGGCCTGAGCGTCGTATCCCACTTCTCCGCGCGCTCACTTCTTAGTCCGCTGGCGCGTTCGCCCCTGCGGGCCCCTGTGGGCGGCGGGAATGGAAGCAGCGGCTGGTGTGGCTGGTGAGCCTCGGGCTTCAGCGGCCTCCGCGGGAGCGTCTTGTAAGGGCCTCGAGGCCTTAGCCGACTCCGTCCTGACTCCACAGGCCCATGGCGTGGCACTTTTATAACCCATTTCACTGACAAGGTCCCCAAAATAGCCCAGCAGGGAGGTTAAGGGACTTGCTGGAGAGATCGTGCTGACCGAGAGAGGAGGGCAGGCAGGAGGCGAAGGCTCCGCTCATCGCTCATCCGGGGAAACAGGGAAGCTGGGTCTTGAAAAACTGCCACGAAACTTTGTCACCAAAGCGAAATCACGAATGTACCAAACCTAGCTAGTCTGTAGATGACTTACTAATTTTACCAAACGGCCCACAAGCTAAGGATGACTCCTCGGAGGTTCCGCGAGAGGAAGCTTTTACTCCGTTTCTGTCGTCGTGGGGGTGAGGCCGCGTCTGTGCCATGACGCGCGGGCGGGCGCGGGGTGCGATGTCACAGCGCCATCTGCGCGGGTTTCAAAAGCGTCGTGCGTGATTCCTCTGAAAGTTATATTGCCAGAAGCAATCGCCGCGTGGACAGCCGCGTTGAGACTCACGGACTCCTCAAGACAGGTTTCGTCTTTCAGTTCCAGTGGCTCTGGCTTGTAGCGCAAAACCCTTGCACAAAATTGGGAAGGGACCCCTTCGTGGGGATTCCCAGCCGAAGCATCCTGGCAGTTACAGTAAGAGCCGGAAGTGACATGTTTCTAAAGTTCTTTTTGAACTTCTTTCAGGCAGATACACTGTAACAGATAAAACGAGTTTTTATTGTTGCCATGTTAAGTTCTTTTGGACAAGAATTTTGCAATGAGTAGGCTGGAGGGCGGCCAGCCGTGCTGAGATGCTGATCCCCGGGCACCGTGCGAATCCCAGGGGAATGTTTTCTGCAGATACCTTTTCTTGGAAGGACACTCACGGCCAGACACTGTATTCCATTTTGCAGAATGCATTCATTGCTTTCAACAAATACTTGTTTAAGCTCCTTTAATGTGCCAGGCATCATATGTGGGACCCACAGACACCATGTTTCCTCGAATCTCGAGTTCTGTCAGTTGTGTAGCCTGCCCTGATATTTTATATGTGTTCAAAACACAAGCAAAAAAATGCCTTTGATTAAACTATACTTTAGATTTTTGTTTTCTATCTATTGAAACAGCTCTTTATACTTAATTAGATACAGATTTGGGTCATATGTCACTCTTAGGCACATATAAAAAAAGAAATCTAAACAAATTTAAACAATTTAAACAAATTAACAATGTAAACAAATTAAACAAAATAAATTTGGTAAAAGGATTCCCCAAGTGCAGGGGCGCCTGGGTGGCTCAGTGGGTTAAAGCCTCTGCCTTCGGCTCAGGTCATGATCCCAGGGTCCTGGCATCGAGCCCCACATCGGGCTCTCTGCTCAGCAGGGAACCTGCTTCCTCCTCTCTCCCTGCCTGCCTCTCCGCCTACTTGTGATCTCTCTCTGTCAAATAAATAAATAAAATCTTAAAAAAAAAAAGAATTCCCCAAGTTCCTTCATATCCAGAAAAGGACCTTCTGAGTCACTTTTCAACACAGAATCTTTAGTGCCCATATTTTCCCACACAGACTTGTCCTCGGTGCCAAAAAGAGCGATGGTGTCCAGCATTTCCTTGAAGAACTCAAAGAGCCTGTGGAAGAACAGAAGCCATGGGTGCGAGGCTGTTGACACGACTTTGCAATTACAGGAGCAAGACAGTTTTATTAACAGTTCCCGGTGTTCTGTGTGCTAGAGTTTGGGTCAGGGAGAGAGAGGATTGGGCAGGAAAGTTTACAAGGTCAAGGACATCCGTTCTGACCTGTCCAGAATTTACAGGGTTTGAACTATATTCTCTAGCTGGCGTTAAAACACGGACAGGACTGTGACCATCTTTTGCTTTATTTGTGTTAGTGTCCTTGATCCTCCCAGCAAACCTGTGTGGTAGGTTCTTGGATTTCCATCTGTAAAGGAGGAAGCTTCTCGTAAAGGAGAGGTTTCAAAAATGTAAGGGAACTTCCCATTTTATGCCCGTCAAGCATGTGCACCAGGACTTGAGCTCACAGCTGCTGGGTTCTGTGAGCCCCTGTTTGTTTGCTTGTTTCTTTTTGGCCCTCCTCGTCTGTCCTTCTTTCCCTCTGTGTGGGAAGGGCACCTCCCTGAGGGCAGGGACCAAGCCTGTAAACAGTCACTGGGGACTCCTGAGATGTTTGTTGAATGAATGGATGGATGTTTCTTTCATGCAAAGTGATTTCAGTGGGTTGGCCTTATCTCTGAAGTTCTCTCTCTGGGCCTCACATGGTGTTGCCTTTGCTGCGAAGGTATCATTTTTTGTCTTCGCTTTTTCAGAAATACCTCAATACTGGAGTTTTATGTTCTTACAGGTCAGGTCAGCTGATGAATTCTAAGTGTTGTGGCATATGCTTGAGCCCTAAAATAGTGTTTATTACATATTTTTAATAATCCTACAAACAAGGAAATGTTAATATAAACTATTGCTTTTTTTTCCATTGTGTTGACAAAACACCCAGGGGGATTTTTCTTTTTTGTTTTTACTAAACTGGTGCGAGGAAAGGTACTTGAATTTTTATGTAAGTTAAATGGAAACAGTTTTTAAAAAACTGAACTTCCCAAGACCAAAACACTTTATATTTAGGAAAGTCTTAAGTACTTGAATGAAATAATCCAGCTTAAAAATCAAGAAAGTGAGAAAGGCGTGGCTAAGTGAAAATGGTCTGAAATTTGCGTATTATTGATAACATATTGATAACTTTGATTTGGGCTAGGCCGTGCCCTGGACAGACCTTACAGTAGTCAAAGTCATCTAGTTGATTTTCATTACAATCTGTCTTCTAAAAATTGGATCAATTATTTTCAAATTGTTTTACAATCCCTCTTACACCCAGAGGGGCTGAGCAGTTATCTTCAACTCCTTCTCTTGCAAGAGTCAGAGACGCGCTCACTAGAACATTACAGAGAGAGGTGCTCACTAAAGGAAGACTATTGCACATCATGTGAAGTAAACACAGAGAATATATTCGCAGCCTCTTGTCTGAACCCATGTAACAGAGGGTGAGGACATGGTCTGCAAACCTGGCTGTACCCCAGAATCCCCTGGATTGTTCTTTTAAAATATAGAGTCCCTAAGGATGGTGAAAGTCCCACTAAATCCGAGTTACTAGGAGGATTGCCCAGGAATAACATAAAAGAAATTCCCTAGAATTTTGGAATTCTGTTGTTTCAGATACTTTAGATTCTCTCTGGAAACCAGAGGTAGAACTAAACCTAAAATCAAGAAAACCATTGCTGCATATTAATCGAAGAACAAAGCTACGAGATTTAAACATTCATTTTCCCAACTGGGATCCAATGAGCAGATATTATCAGAGAAGTTGGGAAATATTATATTTTAAATCAGTTAAATCCTCCTCAAATGCTACTATATACCAGCTTCTATTGATATATTTGAGGAGAATAAATAATGTGTCTGTATGTCATGCTTGATACAGTGTCAGGAAAGCAATTTTAGTATTTTATGAGAAGCTATATGAGAAAAATGACCTTTCTAGTTTATTTCTTAAAATATGATGCAGTAGTTTTATATTTAAACTAGAGAACAAAAGAATTTTATTTCTATCTTAATATTGACCTTCTTCCTGATTTGGATTATCCATAATTTCAGAAAATGTGAAGTAAATTTGTTCTTCTTCAGATCACCCAAGACTTTACGGGATAAAATTTCCCAAAGGATGAAAATTTTCTTATTAAATAAGCTTACTATCCCTTAGCTAGATTTCTTTTTCGGAATATTATGAGGTTTTGAAAAACTTTTTTGAAATTCTGCCTCCAGTGGTGTAGTACAATAGATTACCTTGGCAGTCATCCCAAGACAAAATGACGAGATTCTGCATGAAACAGTGTGTATTTTTGTGCTCGCAAACAACGAGGAGAGTAAGACCCAGCCTCTGTCTTTGCACACACGTGGGACCATGCTAGGGAGCAGCATGGCACAGTGAGTTCTCTTGAAAGGCAGGATTCCTGAAATCAGTTTCAGGAAACCGCCTTGGACCTGAGATTCCTCAGTTGAAATGGGTCCCCTAGGTTCTCTACAAATGGGTGGTCCTGGATGTGAGTGTGTATTTATCTAATTCACCTTACACAAGAAAACAGCTGTCATGAGGGGAAGTCAGCAGAAACCACAGATGAGGCATGACTCGCTCAAGGAATTCGTATAAGGGTTAATGATAAGAACACAAGATGACTGTAGGAATTATGCCAAGAAATAAAGATGGAGACCCGACGTGAACAAGCAAAAGAAACTGTCCGAGACGAGCGAGCATCGTGAAAATACAACCAAGCAGTACAGCGTTCCTAAGTTAATTGTTGAGATGAATAGATCAGCACGTGAGAGAGATGCTGCTAGTCCTGGGAAACCCCCCCAATTCCACATCCGATGTGTGGTTTCTACTGAATGTGTGTCGTTCTCACGTTGTCATAACGTCTGAAAAGTGTCAGCGGAACCGTCCAGAGTCAGGGACAGTCTGTCCTGTCTGGAAACTTCCCGTGGAGGACGGTCTGAGGGAGCCACGTAGTGAGTGCGTAACCCCACCACCCAGCGGAGGGAAAATAAAGGGAATGAGGAAAATAAACACCAGGGGGGAAAAAAAGCAGGGAAAAAGAAGCAAGATAAATTCAAAGCAAAAAGTAAGATATATATATATATATATATTCCATATATGTCAGTTAAGATAATAAATTTAACTGACAGAATTCGCCAAGGCGGGGGAAACAGATTTACAAAATAGATTTTTCTTAATCTGGCTGTTTTTCATTTAACTACAAGACATATTTAAAACATAAGGACATGGAAAAACTGAACATCAAGAGAGGAAAGAAGATGTATCAGGCAAACACAAAGAGAAATATGGGTAGGCACACTAAACCAAAAGAGAAAAATGCTTTAAAGGAAAAGCCATTAGTAGGGAGATACAGGAGCACTACAAGATTATAGAGTGTATAATTCATCTTGCAAGTATAAAAGTTAAAAACCTGCATTCCTACAATGAAGTAGCTTTAGAAATAAAAACAAATATTGAAGGAACTGTAAGGGCCATATTGAAAACCTAGCCTCATAGTAGGAATCTCAATTTTTTGTTAGGTTGAATAAAAAATTATAAATAAGAACACTTGAAAGTTAAATTATCCAGGGGGCGCCTGGGTGGCTCAGTGGGTTAAAGCCTCTGCCTTCGGCTCAGGTCATGGTCCCGGGGTCCTGGGATCGAGCTCTGCATCGGGCTCTCTGCTCAGCAAGGAGCCTGCTTCCTCCTCTCTCTCTGCCTGCCTCTCTGCCTACTTGTGATTTCTGTCTGTCAAATAAATAAAATCTTAAAAAAAAATTACCCAGCATAATTTATTAGACATATATAGAATATGACTAAAGAGTGTTCACTTTTTTCCAAGCACGTGTGAAACATTGAATTTTGTTGAGTTTTGCTTTATCGCCTAGCACACAAATTTTACTAAAGGAATATGTTTCTCCTAGAAAGACTACCTGATCACAACACAATGGAATTAGATAGGTCTCCTGAGGCCAGAGAAACAAAAGCAAAAGTGAACTATTTAGGACTTCACCAAAATAAAAAGCTTCTGCACAGGAAGGAAAGCCACCAACACAGCTGAAAGACAATGTACAGAATGGGAGAAGAGATTTGCAAATGATGTAACCAATAAAGGTTAGTATCCAAGATGTGGAAATAACTTTTACAACAAAATCAAAAAACCAAATAATCCAATTAAAAAATGGCAGAAGACATGAACAGACATTTCCCAAAGAAGACCTACAGATGGCCAACAGTCACATGAAAAGATGCTCTTTATAAGTGAAATGCAAATCAAAACCGTAAGATGCCACCTCAGCGGCCAGCATGACTAAAATCATCAACAACACAGGAAACAGCAGGTGCTGGTGAGGACGTTCATACAGCAAAAATAGTTTTCAGAAATTTAAAAATGATGAATTTATATATACATTTCATGGATAAGGAAGAAATCATAAGAGAAATTTTAAAATACTTAAAAATGAATTACAATGAAAATATTACATATGCCCGAAATTTGAAAATTTAAGACACAGTGGCCAATTTTTAGAATAATAGAATATATGAAAATTGACTCTTGAAGATATAGAAGTCCTAAATAGTTCTATAACAAATAAAGGAATTGAATCAGGACATTAAAAATGTTCTCATAAAGAAAAGACATACTCAGAGTTTTTAAAGTAAGTTTTAATAAATTTCTTTTTTTTTTCCTTTTAAATTTTTATTTCAATGCCAGTTAGTTAACAGTGTCATATTACTTTCAGGTGTACCCTATAGTGATTCAACACTTACATACACCACCTAGTGCTTGTCACAGGTGCCCTCCTTCAACCCCATCATCTGTTTCCCCATCCTCTACCCACGTCCCCTCTGGTGACCAGCAGTGTGTTCTCTAGATTCAAGAGTCTGTTTCTTGGTTTGTCTCTCTGTTTCTTTTTTTTTTTTTCCTTTCCCAATTTGCTTGTTTGTTTTTTTCTTAAATTCCATGTTAGTAAAATCATATCGTATTTGTCTTTCTCTGACTGATTTCACTTAGCATTATATTCTGTAGATGCATCCATATTGCAAATGGCAAGATTCGATTCTATTTACTGGCTGAGTAATTTTCCATTGCATGTGTACGCCCCTTCTTCATTCATCAGTTGATGGACACTTGGGCTGCTTCCATATCTTGGTTGTTACAAATAATGCTGCTATAAATATTGGAGGCATGTATCACTCTGAAGTAGTGTTCTTGTATTCTTTGGGTAAATATCCAGGAGTGCAATTGCTGGATGAGAGGGTAGTTCTGTTTTTAACTTTTTGAGGAACCTCCACACTGTTTTCTGCAGTGGTGGCACCAGTTTGCTTTCCCACCAACAGTGCAAGAGGGTTCCCCTTTCCCCACACTCTTGCTCACACTTGTCGTTGCTCATGTTGTTGACTTTAGCCATTCTGGCAGTTGTGAGGGATCTCTCATTGTAGTTTTGATTTGCATTTCCCTGATGATCAGGGATGTCAAGCATCTTCTCATGTGCCTGTTGGCCATCTGGATGTCTTCTTTGGAGAAATACCTGTTCATGTCTTCTTCCATTTTCTGAAGTTGGATTATGTGGGTTTTGGGTATTGAGTTTTCTAAGTTCTTTATATATTTTGGATACCAACCTTTTACAGGCTATGTCATTTGCAAATATCTTTTCTTATTCTGTAGGCTGCCTTTCAATTTTGTCGATTCTTTCCTTTGCTGTGCAGAAGCTTTTTATTTTGGTGTTGTCCCAGTAGTTTATTTTTGGTTTTGTTTTCCTTGCCTTAGGAGACATATCTAGAAAAAAGTTATTATGGCCAATGTTGAAGAGGTTAGTGCATGTGTTTTCTTCTTGGATTTTTATAGTTTCATGTTTCATATTTAGGTCTTTAATCCATTTTGAATTGTATTCTGTGTATCATATAAGAAAGTGGTCCCGTTTCATTCTTTTGCATGTGGATGTTCAGTTTTCCCAACACAATTTGGTGGAGAGACTGTCTTTTCCATTGGTTATTCTTGCCTGCTTTTGTGAAGATTAGTTGACCATATAGTTGTGGTTTTATTTTTGGGTTTTCTATTCCATTCTATTGATCTGTGTGTCTCTTTTTGTGCCAGTACCACACTGTTTTGGTTACTGCATCATTGTAATATAACTTGAAGTCTGGTGTTGTGATACCTCCAGCTTTATTTTTCTTTTTCAAGGTTGCTTTGGCTCTTCTTGGTCTTTTGGGGTTTTTTCTTTCCATACAAATTGTAGAAGTGTTTGTTCTAGTTCTGTGAAAACTGCTTTGGTATTTGGATAGGGATTGCATTAAATGTGTAGATTGCTTTGGGTACTATAGACATTTTAACACTATTTGTTCTTCCAATCCATGAGCATGGATTCTTTGTGTCGTCTTCAATTTCTCCCACCAGTGTTTTATAGTTTTCAGATTACAGGTCTTTCACCTCCTTGGTTAGGTTTATTCCTAGGTATCTTATTCTTTTTGGTGCAACTGTAGATGGGGTTGTTTTCTTAATTTCTCCTTTTGCTCCTTCTTTATTGGTGTATACAAATGCAACAGATTTCTGTGCACTGATTTTGTATCCTGTGACTTTACGGAATTCATTTATCAGTTCTAGCAAGTTTTTGGTGGAGTCTTTAAGGTTTTCTATGTATAGAATCATGTCAATGGCTGTTGTGTTTTGTCAAATTCTTTTTCAGAAAAGAAATGATTTTGTGGGTCTTATCCTTTGTCTTATTGATATGATGTATCACATTGATTGATTTGTGAATATTGAACCACACTTGCATCCCAGGAATAAATCCCCCTTGATCATGGTGAATGATGTTTTTAATGTATTTTTGAATTCAGTTTGCTATTATTTTGTTGAGAGTTTTTGCATCTGTGTTCAGCAGGGATATTGGCCTGTAGTTCTCTTTTTTAGTGGGGTCTTTGTCTGTTTTGGTATCAGTGTAATGCTTGCCTCATAAAATGCATTTGGAAGTTTTCCTTCCTTTTCTATGTTTTGGCATCATTTGAGGAGAATGGGTATTAACTCTTCTTTAAATGCTTAGTAAAGGTTACCTGTGAAAACAATTGGCCCTGGACTTTTGTTTATTTGGAGTTTTTTGATTACTGAATCAATTTCTTTGATGATTATTGGTCTGTTCAGATTTTCTCTTTCTTCCTGTTTCAGTTTTGTTAGTTTACATTTCTTCCAGGTTGTCCAATTTTTGGCATATAGTTTTTTTTATAATATTCTCTTATAATTATTTGTATTTCTGTGGTGTTGATTGTTATCTCTCCTCTCTCCTTTGTGATTATATTTATTTGAGTCCTTTCTCTTTTTTCTTGATAAGACTAGCTAGAGGATTATAAATTTTATTGATTTTTTTGAATAACCAGCTCCTGGTTTCATTGATTTGTTCTTTTTTTTTTTTTTTTCAGTTTCTCTGTATCATTTATTTCTGACCTGATTTTCATTTTTTTCTCTCCTTCTGCTGGCTTTGTTTGTTGTTCTTTTTTCTAGCTCCTTTTGGTACAAGTTTAGGTTGTTTCTTTGAAAATTTTCTTGCTTCTTAAGTTAGATTTTTATTGCTATAAACTTCCCTCCTGGAACTGCTTTTTCTGCCCCTCAAAGGTTTTAGACTGTCATGTTTTGATTTTCATTTGTTCCCATGTAAATTTTTAATTTCTTCTTTTATTTTCTTGTCAACCCTTTCATTGTTTAGTAGCATGTTATTTAATCTCCATGTGTTTGTGGACTTATCAGATTTTTTTCTTGCGGTTGACTTCCAGTTTCATATTGTTGTAGTCAGAAAAGATGCGTGGTATGACTTTAATCTTCTTTAATCTTCTTTATTGAAGCTTGTTTTGTGAGCTAATATGTGATCTATTCTGGAAAATGTTCCATGTGAAAAAGAATGCGTATTTTGCTCTTTTAGGATGGAATGTTGTGAACATATGTATTAAGTCCATCTGGTTCAGTGTGTCATTCAAAGCCATCGTTTTCTTGTAAATTTTCTGTTTAGATGATCTGTCCATTGCTATAAGGGAGGGTATCAAAGTCTCTTACTATTATTGTATTGTTATCAATTAGTTCCTTTTTGCTTGTTATTAACTGTTTTATGTATTTGAGTGTTCCAGTGTCAGGTATATAAATACTTGTAATTGTTATATCTTCTTGCTGGATTGTCCCCTTTATTATCATATAATGTCCATCTTTGTCTCTTGTGGCAGTCTTTGTTTTAAAGTTTATTTTGTCCAATATAAGTGTTGCTGTTCTGGCTTTCTCTTGACCTCCACTTCATGATAGTTGTTTCTCCAGCCCCTTACTTTCAGTCTGCAGGTGTGTTTAGGTCTGAAATGTGTCTCTTGCTGGCAGCACAGAGATGGGTCTTGTTTTTTTTTAATCCATTCTGCCACCCTATGTCTTTTGATTGGAGAATTTAGTACATCTACATTCAAAGTAATGATTGATAGATACGTATTGTCATTTTATTATCTGTTTTGTGGTTGTTTCTAGAGATTTTCTCTGATCCTTTCTTGTCTTTCTCTCTTTCATGGTTTGCTGATTTTCTTTAGTGATAAATTTGGATTTCTTTCTCTTATTTATTGCACATTTACTAGTGGGTTTTGATGTATGGTTACTATTAAGTTTGTGTAGAACCTGTGCCTCATATAGCAGTCTGTATTAAGTTGACGGTGACTCACGTTTGAACCCATTTTTTACTCCTCCCTTCCCCACATTTCAGGTATATGTTGTTATATATCACATCATTTCATTTTGGGAGTCCTTTGACTGACTTCTTACAGAAAGGTTCACTTTTACTGCTTTTGTGCTTCCTAACTTTATACTTTCGCTTTTGGTCTTTCCTTTCCACTCCAAGTGTCCTCTTTAGTATTTCTTTCAGGGCTGGCTACTGATCATGAACTCCTTTAGCTTTTGTTTGTCTGAGAACCTCTTTATCTTTTCTTCTGTTCTGAATGATAGCCTTCCTGTACGGAGTATTCTTAGTGCAGACTTTTCCTTTTTTTTCTTCTGTCTGGAAAATTTCTGCTGAGAAAATCTGCTGATAGCATTATGGGTTTCCCCTTATAAGTTACTGTCTTTCTTTGCCTTGCTTCTTTTAATTTTTTTCCTTATCACTGTATTTTATCAATTTATTTTTTATTGTATTGTATTTTATTTTTTTAAAAAGATTTTATTTATTTATTTGACAGAGAGAGGCACAGTGAGACAGGCAACACAAGCAGGGGAGGGGAAGAGGGAGAAGCAGGCCTCCCGCCGAGAGGCTCGATCCCAGGACCCCAGGATCATGACCGGAGCTGAAGGCAGCCACTTAATGACTGAGCCACCCAGTGTCCCTGTATTTTGCTAATTTAATCAAAATATATCTCGATGTGGGTCTACTTTTGTTGATTTTGTTGGGAGTTCTTTGCACCTCCTGCATCTGGACATCTGTTTCCTTCCACAGATTAGGGAAGTTTTCAGCTATTGTTTGTTCAAATAATTTTCTGCCCCCCTCATCTCTCTTCTTCTTCTGGGACTCCTGTAATATGAATCTTATTACATTTAATGGAATCACTGAGTTCCCAAGTCTATTCTAATTTTGTGTAATTCTTTTTTCTCTCTTTTGTTCAGCTTGATTACTTTCTATTACTCTGTCTTCTAGGTCATTAATTTGTTCCTCTGCTTCTTTCAGCCTGATGTTCATTTTATCATACATGTTTCTCATTTCATTTACTGAGGTCTTTGTCTCTGCTATGTTATTCCTTATCTCTGTGTTAAGGATCTCACGCATGCCTTCTACTCTTTTCTCAAGTCCAGAGAGTAACCTTATGATTATTACTTTAAATTCTCTATCAGTCATATTATTCGTATCTGTTTCACTCAGATCTCTGGCTATGACCTGTCCTGTTCTTTCATTTGGGACAAACTTCTGTGTTTCCTCTGTGGAAGGTTGGCAAGTTGATTTTGAGGTTCATTAGCACTATGCTCTAACCAGCTGAGCTATCTGGCTAGCCTTGATCCTGGGATTTACACAGACATGCAGACAACCAAATTATAGTCACTGCACTTGTGAAGAAGAATCATCTGGAGGGACTTGCCTTACCAGATATCAGAATATATTATAACATTATAAAATTAAGGCAGTGTGATATTGCTGTAATAGAATAATTGAATCACATTTATAAGAAAGAGGTGGCTGGGCAAATCAATGAGAAAAAACCCCATTTTTTATTAAATGGTGTTAAGGAAATTGTATATCCACATGTGCAAAAAACTCAGATATTGGATCTGTACCTCAAATCGTATATTAAAAACCTGTTCCAGATGAATTTTCAGGGGCAAAGCATCTATGGTTTCTTTAAAACTTTTAATGACTTTGGAGTAGGAAAGGATTCTTATGACACACACACACACACAAATCACAATGCATAAATTATAAAATTGATTACTTCATAAAAAACAAGAAACTCTGTTTATCAAAACATATCATACCAAGAAAGGGAAGACAGACTACAGACTGGAAAAAGATACTGACCATTTATAAAATACTGACAATGTATAAGTTCCCTAAAAGATGGGCAAAGATACATGACTTTCTCACAACACCAGAAACACAAATGAGGAATAATCATCCTCAGTCTTGTCAGTAATCTGGAAAATACCAAAGTAGTCACAAAGAGGTATCATTTGAAATCCACTAAATTGTCAAAAACATAAATGAGCTCGGTACTATCGAGCATCTAGCATGATGTTGACCAACGAAACCCTATCCCCACTGTATCACAGGTGTACAGTCTGGTTAGAAGACAGCTGGGTAAAACTTGGTAAAGGTGATGATCAGAATACCTTAAAACCCGACATTTTTCTCCTAAGACAGTGTTCTCAATGATAGTCATGTTGGTTTTTCTAAAGGAACATTAAGAAATGTATGCCACCGCACATCTTTAAGGTACCATCTGAAATTTTTCATCATAGGATTAAAAAGTTGCAAAGGACGTAATTGCCAATCCATAGTGAAAATTAATATTTGTAAATAGGATGGACCCATCCCTTTTAAAACTGTACTTCATTAAAGCGAAACGCTAGCAGTGTGAGATTCATCACCATTAATCTAAAAATTCACAAACTCTTGGGGCGCCTGGGTGGCTCAGTGGGTTAAAGCCTCTGCCTTCAGCTCAGGTCATGGTCCCAGGGTCCTGGGATCGAGCCCCGCATCGGGCTCTCTGCTCAGCAGGGATCCTGCTTCCCTTCCTCTCTCTCTGCCTGCCTCTCTGCCTACTTGTGGTCTCTGTCTGTCAAATAAATAAATAAGATATTAAAAAAAATTCACAAGCTCTTTTTTAACATACTTACTTTCTTCCTTTCACTCGAAATCATGTTTTCAAATACCTGTCGTGTCGCATGTATATTTCCTTGAAGCTTTTTATTGATGACCTTATGAAAGTTTTCTGAAGCAAGAGAAAAACCTATATAAAATTTTAAAATTAAAAATTTCTTCTGAGTTATCATTATAGTTACTAATTACACCAGGTGAACCGCAGAGCATTTCCTACGTGCCAGGTACAATTGTAATTACTGTACATGTATTAACTCCTTTCACGTTCACAGTGTTCTTCAGCGGAGCTTGTCCTTGTCTGCAGTTTACACTTGAGGAGTTTGAAGCACAGGGAGATTGAATCACTTTCTCAAGCTTTCATAAGTAGTAGTGTGTTCAGGATTGGATCCTAGATATTGTGGCTCCAGATTTCAGATTTTTTTTTTAATCAAAACCTAACACACTGCTCAGTAATACTTTGGGTTTTTGTTTACTAATGATCAGAAATGTATCCCTTAAAAAGGTGGTTGGGGAAACTTTGGGGGCCCTGGTTAAAGGAGGCTTCATTTGAACTCTGGGACATTTGTTTAAGTTGAAGGCAGCGCTGGCTGCTTGGGGGCTCTCTTTCCTCTGCGAAGAAGGAAAGACCCTGAAACAGAGGTGGGAGGGGAGAATTAGCAAGACTGTTGGATTGCCAGACTGAGATGTGTTCTAAGGGAAGTCTAGGGGAAGTTTTAGGAAGGTGCATATGGATATGGACAATTTGAAAATAGGTTTTAGTAAAACTCTTCCTGTCTTTGTACCTGTGGCAAAGTTGTCGAGGGCTCCAAGGGTGTGGGTCAGGCCTTGCAGCCTGACTTCCCCCAGCATGAGTCCAGGATCCCCGGGGAGTGTCTGCCTCAGAAATCCCGAGGGTAGTGTCCGGCTGTGTGCGCACGTTTGTGCGTGCGTGCGTGAGTGTGTGTGTGTATAAATGCACAGCCCGACTTCGGACCACCACTTCCGTGCTGTAAGTTCTTCACCGTTCTCAGATGCTCCTTTGCTCTGTCATTACTATATTTCACTGAATTGAAGGCATTACCATTGTAAGGTAAAATATCATTATAAAATGCAAAGAAAATGGATTAGTTTTTGATTGAACAGACATGGTCTCAGCTTGCCTATGAGATCGGTCCTCCTGGGGGCGAGCTCCTGGCTTCCTCCCTCTGTGTGCCTCTGGGCTGTGTCCCGCTGTCGAGCAGGTGCGTGCTGAGGGCACAGCAGCGCTGGCCTGTGCCGTCTGTTGTGTGCTCTCTGCGTTCGTTCTTTTCCCCTCTCTGCCTGGACAGAGTCATCCTGAGGAAATAGTAGCTGCTCAGTAAACATTTGTGGATTCCTTGCCTGGTTTTAAAAGGAGAGGTTGGCTGGGATCAGAAATGGGAGAACTTGGTGGTGCCCGAGAGCAAGGGGAAAGAGTGTCCTTTGTGTGAGCAAGACGGTCTTAGGGAGAGCAGAGCAGGAAATAGCGTCCGGCGGAAAAGTATGCGTCTCTCTGTTATCTGAAATCATGGTGTTTGTTTACTGGCCTTTTCCCCTTGTATCCCTACTAGCGTGTAATCTCAGCGAAGGGCTGGGCTTGGAGTCGCTTTCCACTCTATTCCTAGTGGCTACAATGGCACCTGTTTCATAGCAGAGAATCAATAAACATGTTTTGAATAAAGGACTGAATAAGTGTGTTGCCTGAGTTTACCAATGCCTGAGAGGAGTGGTTTTTTTTTTTTTAAGATTTTATTTATTTATTTGACAGACAGAGATCACAAGCAGGCAGAGAGGCAGGCAGAGAGAGAGGAGGAAGCAGGCTCCCCGCTGAGCAGAGAGCCCAATGTGGGCTCGATCCCAGGACCCTGAGATCATGACCTGAGCCAAAGGCAGAAGCTTAACCCACTGAGCCACCCAGGCGCTCCTCGAGAGGAGTTTTTGTGTGTGGAAAAATTATTTAGAGTAACTCATGTTTTAATTTTATTTATTTACATTGGGTTACAAAATGTAAATCCTAGTGTTTCTCAAGCTTTTGTTTAAAACTTATTTTTATTGAGTAATAATTGACATTATATTCATTTCAACTATGACATAATGATTTGATATATGTGTATATTAAAAAACGATCACCACAGTCATTCTACTTAACATCCAGGGCCATATATCATTACAAATTTTCTTTCTGAGAGCATTTAAGATCTACTCTCAGTAAAAAGAAGAAGGAATCTACTCTCCTCACAGCTGTCCGGTCTACGCAGCGTTACGGGCTGTGGTCACCGGGCTGTGCGTCACATGCCCAAGACCTACGTGTCTTGTAACTGCTGGTGCTTTTGATCACCTGCACCCGTCCTTCCCACCCCCACCTTTGGCAACCACTAATCTGTTCTCTGTATCTATGAGTTTGGGTATTTTTTTTTGGAAGATTCCGTTTATAAGTATAGCAACCTGTAACCTGTGTTTCACAAGCTCTCCAGGGGATTCTTTTCTAATATGTGCTAAAATTTGAGAGCCACCACCCACGAGAAGTTCTAACCATCCTATCCCTGGATATATATACAGGAATGTTCAAAGCATCGTTGTTTCTAATGTCAAATAATTATGCAACAGTCCTAAGAAAACACTGTAGGCTGCCTGCAGGTGTGGGCAGGCCAGAAAACAAACTAACAGCAGAGGATATTAGCATAGCTTGAACCACTAAATTTCCTTCACATTAGATTTCTGTGGGAGGCAGGGAGCAAGTTCTTTGGATTCCTGCCGTGCGTGCGTGCATTTCCGTAGCTCCATGCAGCGAATATAAAACCCTGACTTCTTCCATGAATGTGCAAGGAGAACATGGAGCCAAGAGGGAAAATACTTACCATGAAACTAGTGGGACCATTCCTTGGCAAAAGGAAGTAAAGGCAGATCTGTGCTCACCTATCTCTGTCCTCCCCACCCTCGCCTCCTCGTGCTCTGCTCTGCTCACTCCATTTTGCTGGAACCCCGGTCTGTCCTGGTGTCTTGCCTTCTGTTTCCTCCTCCCTTCAGCTTCATTTCTGGAATTCTCATCCTGACCATCCTCACCCCATTCATTCATTCAGCAAATGTGTGGTGAGCACCTATTATGCAGTAAACCGTGTACAGGGAATAAGAAATAAAAATGGTGAACAACCCTGGTGTCTTTAGTTTGTGGAGTCTAGATTGTAGTCATGGAGACCGATAATAAACAGCTTTATATTCTGAGACGTGGGGCGCCTGGGTGGCTCAGTGGGTTAAAGCCTCTGCCTTCGGCTCAGGTCATGGTCCCAGGGTCCTGGGATCGAGCCCCGTGTCGGGCTCCCTGCTCAGCAGGGAGCCTGCTTCCCCCTCTCTCTGCTGCTCCCTCTGCTTGTGATCTCTGTCTGTCAAATAAATAAAGAAATAAATCTAAAAAAAATCTGAGATATTTCTTACCTAAAATCTCCTTAAAATTAATTTTCCCGACACACCAGGGACAAACAAACGCCTGAACATTTACGGGATCCTCAGCTCTTGATATAGCAGCTGGTCCCGCGGAAACCCTCGCTCGGTATTTCACGCATGCCTGACTCAACACACTCTTGTCCTCATTCCATCCCCCGGGGTCGCTGTTGTCACCACCAGCATCGTCGCCAACTTCACCATCATCACCATCAGGTTTTTAAAAAACCTTTAAAAGATTTATTTACGTCAGAGACAGAGAGTGAGAGAGCAGGAAAGGGTGGAAGGGCAGAGGGAGAGGATCTCAGGCAGACCCAGCCCCGAGTGCAGAGCCTGATGCGGGGCTCGAGCTCATGACCCTGACTTCATGACCTGAGCTGCAACCAAGACTCGGCTGCTTAACCAACAGCCACCCAGGAGTCCCCCCACTGACCAGTTCCTAAAGAGCACCGTGCCGTAGAGCTTCCCGCGGTGGCGGAGGTGCTCTGTGCCTGCGTGTCCCGTCCGGAGCCACTGGCATCCGGCTCTTGAGATAGGCTGGTGCAACTGAGGAACCGGCTTTTAGCTTTATTTGCTTGTAGTTAATTTGAATTAAAAGTTAAATTGCTACTTGTGGCTAGAGGCTACCATATTGTTCCATGTCAGTCCAACCCTTTATATGGTTTAGTTTCCCGGATTCCTCACAGACAAAAGGTTAATAAGGAGATAAAATTATGTGCCAGGCACTATCCTAAGCATTTTGCACATATTAACTCATTTAAACTTCACTAGAACCCTGAGGTGGGGTTTAACAGACGTCCTTGAAGTTTAAGATGACACTTTTATTTTTTTAAGAAGATCCTTTTAAAATGAATTTCTCTCCTAATGAGGTCTTGAGCCCTGCCACGTGATGGGTGACTCAGCAGAACCTGTATGATCTTACTTGGAATCGACGTTCTCTATTTAATTTTTTTCTGCTTATTTTTAAGTTTTCTTTTTCTTTCAGTGGAAAGGAGAGATGGTGCTCAGTTTTAAATATTAGAAGGACACAAGTTGCTTAGTTATAGTAAAACGAAGTATGTACACAAAAAGTATGGATTTTTTTCTTAAGTGTTTGTCTGTGTGATCTTTTTTCTTACTCTTTTCCCTCGGAGCCACCCAGTGCTCAGCCCATCCTCTCCCTGCCTGTGATGCTCCCACACCTGACCTCCCCCCACCAAGGAATATCCAGGACAAAACGCAAGCCACTTGAAAATTTCAAGTTATATAGAATGGAGCATTTTCATGTGGTGGAAGGAGTAAAAAGGAAAAATAGGGAAGGAATTGTAAAGTGGGATTTGCAGAGGGATTTACCTGCCAGCATGCCGGGACTCAGGGAGAAGTCACAAGCTTCTCGAATGTAGGGACTGCCCCAAATGGGTAGGTACTAAATGTGTAACGGCTTATTCACATCCTTGCACGTCCCGTGGAAACTGGGTGATTCCCAGCTTCTTATCTCCCTCTTTGCACTTGTTTCTTTCTTTAGTTATAATGTTTCTCTTTAATCCCTTATCTGTTTCTCTCTTCCCTTCTGTGCCGGAGCTTCCCAGTCTCAGGAGGATTAGAGAAGGGAGAGAAGCAGAATGAGGAGGCCCCCACAGTCAAGGCCAGTTTGGGTTTTCAGCATCGCAGGACACTTATTTTACCACAGGTTCGCTTCACTCATCCTGGCAGCTTGGAACCATTTTTTTTTCTTGTGATGCTACAGTGTATTTTATGAATTTTGGAGTAATGTACCGGGCAATTTATTAGTGAGTACTAACGGACCAAAATATCCAAGGTCCAATATCCAACGGTCCAAAATATCCAATATTGCTTTTTTAGAAATTGAATTGTAAGACATTGAGTATAATCCCTGGATCTTGATACTGACATGCCTTTTGGGGTGTTTTGTTGAGAGAGAGAGAGAGAGAGAGCGAGAGAGCTTGCATGGAACCCAGCTTGACCATCTGCCTCCAGCCTAAGGGAGCTTTTCTCCCGTATGACATCCTGATCCCTTGGAGAGCAGAAGGACAATAATGATGAAAGTCACAGTCCGGGAACATACGCAAGAGTCTGCACGAAGGTTAAAACAAGTTTAAAAAGTTTGTGGGGGACAAGCTTCTGGGAAAATTAAAGAGTCAGCATGAAGCTGATGCCTGTGATCATAAAGCGAAACACAAGACTCACAAGGCTTGATCCTCCCGTTCAGCTCGTCAGAAACAACAAATAAGGGGAGAGAGCACTTCGGAATTTCTTATCTCCATGTCAGTTGCTGCCAATTTGCCTAAGAGTTTTATATATGCACCACACACACACACATAGATGAGTCACTCAGATAGAATATTATTAGTGTAGGAGCAAAGTCCCGTAACCCTGAAACCCACTGACAGCTCTGACATTTTATGGGCTGCATGGGGTAATGATTGATATTGGTGATGGGACCCTCGAGTCATCAAAAGAGGCTTAATCTGGGGGCATGTGGCCAGCTCTGTCGGGGGAGTGTGTGACTCTTGATCTCGGGGTTGTGAGCTCAAGCCCCATGCTGGGGATAGGGATGACTTACAAATAAAATCTTTTTTTTTTTTTAAGAAACTTAAATTGACCATTCTGAACATAACTTTAAAAAGGACTGATGTGTGCAATGCACGTTGGATTTTAAATCCAGTGTAGATCACAGAAAGTTTCTCTCTCAGACCTGGGGGTGAGCGGGGAGGCCCCTTGGGTGGGTGTTCGTCGTGACACTCAGGGACAGCCGAGCCCTGCAGCGAGGAGCTCAGCAACGCCGCGTCCACCGGTGACTCCCCTGCCAGCATCAGCCCTCCTCTTCCCCACGCTCCCGTGACAAACGTGAGGACGTCTCTGACTCTGCGCCCTCCTTCACGCTTCCTTCCTGCTCCCCTGCGGCTGGTCCTCCCGACTCTCCTCCCGTTAGGAGCAGAGGTGTCTCCGTGTCTGCTGCTGGGCTTTGCGGTTGGTTGTGGAGGCCTGTGTCCCACACACTCTAATTCCTGGGCAAGTAAGGAAAGCAAGTCTGATGTAAATTAGGGGCGCAGTGACATTTCAAGGAAGCCTGCTTCCAAATGGTCCCCGCAGCCCTGGTCAGGGGCCACCATGAGGCACGAGGGGCTGGTGTTTCTAAATCCTCTGACTTCTTAAGAGAAGCCAGAAGTAAGATTTTATCTGCAAAATACTCTGATTTTCAAAACCTGAAGAAATCCAAAAGGACTATGGACCGAAACTAACACCCAGACTCATAGTTTTTAGGGCTACAGAGTGAATAAAAGGTCAGTTTCTAATAGAAACTCATTGGAGATGGAATCCACTTTGCCCGATGATACCCCACCATGGAGAAACCTGCAGCTCCAGTCACTCCCCCTCCAAAAAACCCCCAACAGTTATCATCTTGGTGTCATAAAAGTTTTAATTTTCGTTTCTCATCTTGAGCTGACAGGTAGTACTTGTCCACAGCATGTCCAGCTGTTGCTTTAAAAAAAAGGAACCGTAAAAAAGAGACAGCTTGAGTGGATAGTAGATGCTTTCGAGCCTATGGAAAAAGAAGTTCTGGAAAAACGCTGCCAGGAAAAGTTCTTTCAAATTAGTAAGGAACTAAGCTAATGTCTGTTAAAAACAGAACCAGCCAACCAGCCACCCAAAGTTTACCTTTAGTTGGAGGCACGAGCAGGATTTATCCTGGTTGTTAAGGTTTAAAGGGTTAGGGTATTAACTCTTAAAATCTATAGGGGTAACTTCGTGGAGAAACACTCCTTAGGGAATGGCTGACCTCGTGCCCCTCAAAGTTTTATAAATAAATTTGTATTTTCACAGAGTCCTTCACATTTTATATCTCTGACCATCGGGAAAAAAAATGACTGATTCTCATGAAAACGGGTACAACCCACCATAAACTCAAACAATCTTTGACATCTGTTTTATGTTAAAAGTTTGCATCTTGTTGCATATTCTTCCCTTGTTCTCCTGGAAATAAAGTAGCTTTTCCATCAGCCTGTCTCCCAGGAAGATGTAATGTGTTTTTATGCCCTTGGGTCTTGCCATAGGCTATGGGGTGCTCTGACTTGGCTGGGGAAGCCAGGGGTTCCCATCAAGGATGATGATGGGAAAATAACAACTCTGTGTCTTCCCAAGCTCGAGCCATGAGCAAAGAAACTGGGCACACAGGACCCCTCCTAGGCAGCAAGAGGTAGTGGGGAGCCAAGAGGAGGCTTTTTAAAATAATGGAATAAAAAGAGGGTCCGCTTCAGCGCAGGGAAAGAGCAGGGCCCCACAGGGCAATGTTGGAAAGAGAGGTGTGTGGAACAGAAGGGATAGGATGGGGCCGCCTCACGCTCTGGGGCGTGTCGGCACTGAGCCAGGGGCACCCTGCCTCGAAGAACGGGTGCGGAAGGCTGACCGCAGCAGCCGGAGAGGCTGCCCGATGACCTACTGAGAGCACACTCCGCGCCCTGAGTGAGGCCCCCCGAGGGCTGCAAGCCCGAGCTCTCCTGTGCTGGCCAGGGCCCGTGCCCGTGGCCTCCTGGAGTGGTCGGCACACACTGAGGCCTGCGGCTTCCAGGCTACACTGGCCTAGCGCTGAGAATCCCGGACCGAAGTGCCCAGAGGAAGCCCAGCCTGGAGCAGCCTGACTCTGGGATGGAGGCGAGGTGTGCGCTGAGTGTCCGAAATTCAAGTGTGGAGAGCACGGAGCTGGGAGGGGGCAGGGAGCCCCGTGCCCACAGCCAAGGGGAGGAGACAGATGCGGAGGGGAGTGGGGCTGGGCTCGGCATGGGGAGCATCGAGCTCTGAGAGCTGCCCCGGCTGCTGAGTCTGGGGTTTGCAGTAACTTCCTTTAGCTTTTAGGTAGTAAGGGATTTGGTAGATTGGCTGTATGTCATTTTTATTTTAAATTTTCCCTCACCTGGTGAAACAGAGAGGGGAGCGGGAAGCCGGATAACTTCCCCCTCAGACTGCCTGGCTGGCCCCGGGCGACCCGCTTGAACCTGGCCGGGCCCTGGAGGGGAACCTGGCGGCTGGCGCCCCACCCTGGAGCCGGGAAGTTCAGCATCTTCCCAGGTCATCTGTGTTACCTTGTCGGGTCAGGCAGGCAAAGGAGACGTGAAGGACCCCAGCACGCTTATTCTCCTCGTTTCCACCCAGCTCCCCTTCCCGTAGGCTCGGGCGCCTAGGAAACAGACCAAGTCTGGTGTACATGCAAGTACAAGTCTAAAACTATGAATATGTGCAAGCCACAGCTTTTCCTCCAGCTCCTCTGAAACGGACCCCTTAAATACACACACACAAGTAAAAGGGAAGAATGTCCACTTTTGGTTCTCCTGTCGAAGCGATGATACATCATGCCATCTCGCGCATCCTTCCCATTGGGTACAGCACTCTGTCCACCCAGAATGCTGGTTCTTCCTTCCTCTGTGCCTGCAGACCCTCTCTGCACCTGATCAGCGCAGTAGAGGGACCTCCCCGTGGATGCGGTGGGAGCCCAGTCCGAGGCCAGCGTGTGTGTTTCTGTGTCTCCGCGTGCGTTGTGTGCATGCCGGTACGGTGTTCAAACCACGCTTGGACGGCGCTCAGGCCCTGAGCTCATGGCAGAGCCGGTACCGAGCAGGTATCCCCAAATGCTGCTTTTCCCAAGTGACTGTTTCCCAGGGTGCACGCCCTCTTGCCGTGGGCTTGTGCTCTGCAGCATGATGAATGGTGGGTCTGTGTGGAGAGAAAAATGTCCAGGTGCCTGTGCTCTTCTGGAGCTCACTGTGGAGCCCGAAGGACATGCGACGGTCCCAGAGGAGCCCGAAGGACATGCGACGGTCCCAGAGGAGCTTTCTCATACCTGTTGGGTGGGATATTTCTTAGTTCTCAGTGGACTTGATGCAGCGTGTGCTGAGCTTCCAACGAGGGAAAGAGGCTGGAAACTATTGGGAACACACTTGAGGTGGGTTCTGAAGTACCGATCCGTGTTCTGGAGCACAACGTCCAAGGGTGCGGGGCTGGAGTCACCGGGTTTCAGCTGACATCGGCATCTAGAAGGATCTGATCTGATGGGTAGGCAAGGCGGCAGGAGCTGACCGGTAGTAAGGTACTTGGATTCTGCTTGTAGTGTCATCTTAATTATTTCTATTCATCCAGTTTGAAAAAGGAGATCAGTTTTAAGAAGGGTTAGGATTGAGGGAGAGGGTTACAAAGCCGAGTCAGGGAGGAACAAGAGCTGGTCTCAGCGTGGGCAGATGTGGGCAGGTGACACAGAAGAGCTCAGGGGACGTTAGGGTTCTGCATGCAACCAGTTTCCATTCTAGAGTCCCTGGACAGAACGAGTTCAGGCTCTCGGTTTGGACCATCGGCTGCTGAGTGGACGTGGGAAGAAGGGACGTCAGTTACCCTCCCCTAGAGCTCCTGTCTTACTTCCCTTTAATACCTACTTCCTGAATTTCCGCAAACCCACACTTTAAACTTCTCTTTTCACATTAACCAAATACAACTCAGTTTCTTTTCTATTTTTGAAGAAAAGAACAATTTCCTGGTTCTGATATTTTAATTTCATTTCTGGCCCTTGAGACGGAAAAAGGCACCCCGGGTAAAGCGTTTGTATGGTAACTACCATTCATGCTCACACCGTATGTGCACACGCTTGCTCTAGGCACCGCCTGGAGCCCAGAGTGAGGCCTGATCCGGGTCTGCGGGGTAAGACAGATGGATACTCAGTACTAACAGAAAAACAGGAAGCTCAGTACTAACAGAAAAACAGGAAGCTAGGAGTTGTCGAGGAAAAATGCACGGTTTGAGACATTTATAATCTAGTTAGATTTTTTAAATTAGGTGACCTGGTAGCTAAGACTGAATTTCTTTTCGCATTTGTTGTTGGAGCATCAAGCACTGGTCTCTTCTTGCTTGGGGTGACAAGTGAACAAATGTAATGTGGACACAGGAAACATGTCTCAGGAGCTTCCGGCTCACCTCCCTAGCTTTGTGCCACCAAATTTGATTACTTGGACCACGTGCTTCCTGGACTGTTTCGATTCTTGATGTATAAATTACTGAGACCAAAGGTGGTAAGAATATTTAGAACCAAGTGATTTTAGATGGTTAGAAAATCCTGCCTCATGTGGCTTTGTTTTTATTTTTTCAAAAATCGGTCATTGCTTCGAAAGTGGGTTAAGTGGATTTCTCTGCGTCATTGATTCCTTGTCTCTCTTACATCCGGGGCGTGGGGCGCGGGGGTTGCTGCCCTCAGCGGTCTGGGCCTCACTTAAAGAAAAATCATCCCTTTATAGACTCTACAAATAATTTAGAAATCACAGGTAAATTATATGATCTTACGGATGTTCCGAACAGCCTAGAGCTGGGGGTTTTACTTCCCTTACAGACTTACAAGAGAGCCTGTCACAGTATCGTGGACCCTGATGGAGGGTACGAGCCTGGGGTCGGAGGGACGGGGCAGCTTCTCATCAGAGCGCCAGTGGAGCTGCGTGTTCTTGACTTTGGACCCGTGCCCCAAGCCCCCGTTTCCATGGAGAGACGTGGAAGGACCAGGCGGGGCTGGCCTCCAAAGTGACCAGCCCTGCCGGAGGGGTGCTGGCCGGGGGGAAGCGAGTGGGCGGTCGGCATGCCTGCCCTTGGCTCTGCGGAGAGTCTGTCTTCCGAAGCTCTTGACTGGACAGACGCCCTTGACGTGACAGTCGGAAGCAGAGGCTGTCATTGCCTTGAACACGTGTGTGTAGAAACCGAAGACCCGTCCGGTAACGAGCCATTGGGTTTCAGGGTCTTTCTGAAGCCGTTATTCGGTAGAGACCATCTGTGGGAGGAAAGTTTATTTAAAAATTATTTATAGGGTCACCTGGTGGTTCGGTCGTTAAGCCTCTGCCTTCGGCTCAGGCCATGATCTCAGGGTCCTGCGGTCGAGCCCCGCATCGGGCTCTCTGCTCCGCGGGGAGCCTGCTTCCCCCTCTCCCTCTGCTGCTCCCCCTGCCTGTGCTGGCTCTCTCAAATGAATCAATAAAATCTCAAAAAATAAATAAGTAAATAAAAATTATTTATAGCTACAGGGAAACAATTGCAGATCCTGACTATATGAGGAAGTAATAAGAGCATTTACCTTAGGTTTGAAAGTGGTAAGTCAGGTATGTCTAAGTGTTATTTCTTAGAAGAGTGATTTAAATAACATGACTTTTTTGGGTCTTCCTTTGAACTCATTTTATTTTTACTTTGTTAGTGAGGTAACTTGACATACACATCCTGTTAGCTTCAGGTGTACAGTATAATGACTCAGCATTTGCATATAGAGTGAAATAATCACAGCGAGTCGAGTCAACGCTCACTACCATACACGTCATGAAAATTACTTTCCTTGTGATGAGCCATTTTAACATCTATTCTTTCAGCAACATTCAGGCACGCAGTGCAGTATTATTGTACGTAGTTGCCTGTATTCTTTAGAGCTGGGCACCCAGTACCCGCGCTGCTCACTCTATCCCCAGGGCTGCCTCATCCTCTCACCGGAAGTGTGTACCTTTTGACCCCTTTGCCCACCCTTCCCCTCCAGCCACCAACTTGTTCTCTGTCTCTAAGAGAGGTCGTTTCCACATATAAGTGAGATCGTGGAGTATTTGTTTTTCTGTGTCTGATTTATTTCACTTAGCACGATGCCCTCAAGTCCATCCAGTTCCTGCAAATGGCAGGATCTCCTTCCTTTTTGTGGATGAATCGTATCGCACTACATGTCTCTCTGTCCTGCATTTTCTTTATCCGTCCTCCCGTCCATGGACAGTGGGTTGTCCCTGTGCCCAGCTGTTGAACATAATGCTGCAGTGACCGTGGGGGGCGGGTGTTTCTTCAGGATAGTGATTCTCATCTCCCCCCACATATATATATCCTACGGTGGAATTCCCAGATCAAATGGTAACCCTCGTTTTAATTTTTTGAGGAACGTGCCCACCGTCTTCCACGGGGACGGCCACAGTTTACTTGCCCAGCAACACTGAGGGCTTCCCGTTTCTCCGTACCCTCTCCAGCCCCCGCTGTTTCTTGGGTTTTGGTCGTAGCCATTCTACCAGCTGTGAGCTGGCGCCTCGCTGTGGATTGGGTTCGCATCCCCTGATGACCAATGATGTTGAGTATCTTTTCTTACACTGGTCGGACGTCTGTCTGTCTTCAACAAGCTTCTATCCAGATCTGCTCATTTTTAGTCGGACTGTTTGGGGTTTTTTAGCTATTGAGTTGTGTGGGTTCTATATATGTTTTAGATACTAACTTCTTATCAGATAGGTGATGTGCAAATATTTCTCCCATTCAGTAGGTTGCCTTTTCATTTCTTTAAAGATTTCCTTTGTTACATAGAAGCTTTTTGGTTTGATGTATTTACTTATTTTTAAGAAGAGAAATTATGCAAAAAAGAGAAATAGTTTGAATGGTCAAATCTAATATTTTTGGCTTTCTTTTTGGCAAACAGTTTCTATAGCTACTTTGTTATTAAGACTGTGACCTTAGATTGGCCATAAAGGCAGTTTACTCTTGAGGGCTTTCAAGTATGTTGTGCTCGCTGAGGGTCAATCCATGATGTTCATTTAGTCCTTTTAATTCATTCAGTAGTTTCCCACAATGTCTTTACTGATTAAATGCTAAGTACTCATTTCCAGGAAGTTTGAAGCTGAATTGTTTATTTATAGAAATGTTGACCTGAGAATATGTCTTTATATGGAGAAGATATTTTCCAATTTTCAGCATTTTCTCCAAGCACACCGGATTGCAGAAAATGACTACTTTGCCCTGAATACTTACATACCTATAGTCACAACTCCTCTTAATGGAAATGGCTGTTTTAACTTTGGTTAATGCTGCCCTAAAATTAGAGGTTTCATTTTTAAATCACATGGTTTAATTTATTGTAAATATTACAATCCAATAAAATAGAGGAATCATCTTTTACACTACGACACTATTAGGTGAACCTAATGAACATATAATTAAGTAAATGATATTATTTTTAAGTAACAATGAAATAACAGGAACATGGAATACTAAGAAGTGTTACATTTGGTAAGAGCACACTTTTCCAAATGTAGACAGGTTATGCCACCCGCTGAACACGCATCGCATATTTTTTAAGTTAATCTGTTTGTATTTTATGATGTGTCAGTGTCTGAGAAACATTTACACATAAACAAGGATAGAGTTATTCAACTGCCCTCTGTCCCTATTTATTTGTGCTTATGATAAATGTAATAAATTTTGCCACTGAAATTAAATTTCCTTTTTCTCTTAAAAAACACTATGCTGTGTTTTAGGGTTGTGGAAAATATTATTATTGGTTCCACAAAGATCTTCATAACAACAACAGAAATCAAATTAAAATTAAGAAAAAAGTATTGATACAGCTGAACTCTAGCAAATCAAATTGTATTTCTCTCAGTGACCTTCTTGTACTCATCCATATATATGCATGATTTTATAATAGTATATATCTCTGTATCTTTTTTTTAGTGTGTTACTTTTTAAAATTTTTTTTGTTTTTTTATAAACATATAAAGTATTTTTATCCCCAGGGGTACATGTCTGTGAATCGCCAGGTTTACACACTTCACAGCACT
>PISX010016506.1:0-46058 GCA_004024625.1 Mellivora capensis
GAGTATTATGCCTCCATCAGAAAGGATGAATACCCAACTTTTGTAGCAACATGGACGGGACTGGAAGAGATTATGTTGAGTGAAATAAGTCAAGCAGAGAGAGTCAATTTCATATGGTTTTACTTATTTGTGGAGCATAACAAATAACATAGAGGACATGGGGAGATGGAGAGGAAGGGAGTTGAGGGAAATTGGAAAGGGAGGTAAACCATGGGAGACTATGGACTCTGAAAAACAACCTGAGGGGTTTTGAATGGGCAGGGGGTGGGAGGTTAGGGGAACCAGGTGGTGGGTATCAAGTAGGGCACATATTGCATGGAGCACTGGGTGTGGTGCAAAAACAATGAATACTGTTATGCTGAAAAGAAATTAAAAAAAAAAATTTAAGATGCAAATATGGCTCCCTTTGTTTATAAAGAAGGAAAATGGCTTTTTGTTTTTGTTTTTTGTTTGTTTGTTTTTGTTGGTTTGGTTTTGGTTTTCATCTCTCTTGACCTGATAAGGTATTTTTAATTTTGTATTTAATGTGGTGTTCCTTTGACCATAATGATTCTCATAGGGCAAGTGCAAACCCTCACAGACACCCAGGACCCCAACCCATAATTAGGTGCCTAAGGCACCTAATCAAGTCTGACCTTGATCCAACCTGAGCCAAAGCCCAGTCCTCAGAAGGAATGGAGGGTAGCAATGGCTGCTGGGTAGTGGTGGGGGAATGGACAACAGAGCTGGGGTAGCTGGTAGGCAGCAGGAGGTGGGACTGCATGTGAGCTGAAGCTCCAAGCCCCTGGTGCATGTTCCATTTTGTCAGTAGACTTCACTTACAAAACACAAATTCAAAGATCTAATTACTATTATTATTTTTAAAGATTCTATTTATTTATTTGAGAAATAGGGAGAGAATGCAGGGGGAGGGATATAGGGAATGTGAGAGAGAATCTCAAGCAAGCTCTATGCCAAGCCCAGAGCCTGACACAGGGCTTGATTTCATGACTCTGAGATCATGACCTGAACCATAATCAAGAGTCAGAGATGCTTAACTGACTGGGCCACCCAGGTACCTCCAGAGATAAAATTATTAAAGATTTCAAGATGGCTACCACAGAGCACTAAACCCCAAGCAACCCCCTTCTGAGTACTTAGTCCTGTGTGGTCACACACCGATTGTGAGTATGCGGATGGTATTCATTCTTTATTATTTCTGTCCAACCTCTCACTGGCAGGATTTGCACCCAAATGTGCCAGGAGCCCCTGTCATGAATGGCAAGCATAATGTTCTAGAAAGGAGCTGGGTTGATAATGACTTTCCTTACTTGCTCCTTGGAAAACTCACTTAACTTTTATGAATCTCATTATCCTTATCTATACAATGGACATGTAAATATCTTCTTTTCAGAGATGTGAGGGCCAATAAAATAAGAAAAAACACATGTTTAAATTTACATTTTTTTAAAAAAATTTTGAGTCTCTGGCATTAAGCAAAATGCCTCAAATTGGGGAGAAAAATAATTCTTTGTGCCCACATTCCCTAAGCCATTTTTGTGGGCAGTGCCAGTCATGTGCAATATTTTGACTCAGTGATGTTTATCTTCCAGAACTCCTTTTTTATATATCCTTCCTTCCAACTCATTGCACACTCTTTTTCCCTGCTGCCTACTATCTCATTCAGCATCATTTTACCTGGACTGCACTCCCCAGGTGGTTCACATTCTCCTGATTCTCACCAAAATGTACCTGTGTTGTATCCCATCTGCTTAAGGCGCTGCAAATTCTTCAGAGAGATAATGTGATGATGCAATTTAAGCTAATTTCCAACTCTCTAGTAGACTATAGATGTTGATGACATTTGCCTTTAAGCAAATAACTTTAATGTCTTAATGCAAGAAGTAAGTCAGCTAGGAATTTCGTAACTCTTAGGGCCAGTGGTGGAGAGCTATGAATAGCTGAGGCTACTGAATAACAGAACTATGAATAAAGCCAGCCTGACTTTAGGGTAGAAGCGACTTCATCCCAGAGAACAGCTGTAACATGAGGATCATCATGAGTTGGCTGATTACCTGAAAAGCTTCCCAGCCAGAAATATAATTTCCAGGCCTAGAAGCTGAATTTGGCTCTCTAACAGGACTTGTTTGGTTGGCATTGCTTGCTTTTTCTTTTTAAAAAAATTTTTTTATTACTTGGATGCAAATGCAATTAACTGGGATCAGCCTCTCTGGTTCACTGGATGTCCCACTTTCCTTATTGTCTAAACACCTCCCTCTTGGCTGCGTCATTAGTCCATATCCTCATTTTAAAGATGAGAAGCTGGTTTGTTTAAATGACAGGCCAAGACCAGAGGGCCTGGCCCCAAAAGGACTGTGCCTTTCCACTTTCGTTCCTTTGTCAATATTTTACATGTTGGCCCAAGTGTGCCTTCATTCCAACAATTAGTACGTGGAGTCTACCTGACCTATGCATTAGTTTCCTAAGGACCTTTGTAAACTGGGAAGCTCTTAAAATAATGGAAATTTATTTTCTTACCATTAAGGAAGCTGGAAGTTCAAAATCAAGGTGTCAGCATGGTTGGTTCCTTCAGGAAGCTATGAGGGAGAAACTGTTCCATCCTCTCCTAGCTTCTGGTGGACAGCTGGAAATTCTTGGTGTTTCCTGGCTTCTACATGCTTCACTCCAACTTTTGCTTCTTCATATGGCATTCTTGTGTGTGTGTGTGTGGGGGGGTGTTCTCTTCTTATAAAGACACCCATCATTGGATTAGGGCCCACCCTAAACCAGTACCCTCATCTTAACTGATTATATCTGTCTGCAGTGACTCTATTTCCAAAAAAGTCTCCATTCTTAAGTCTAGTGGATATGAATTTTGGGGGGATATCGTGCAACTCAGTACCCCTGAGCTAAAAAAAAAAAAGAACCCAGAATGCCTAAGACTTTATATCCTTCTAACTCCTTTTCAGGGAGGGAGGTACCCCCTAGCTATACAGTTTGTAAGGCCAGTGGAAAATGAAAATGTAGGGCCCTTGTTAACATTTTTTAAAGAATCTCAAGATGGTGAGAATAGAGCACTAAACCAAGCTCAGGCCCTTCTGATTGAGGGGTCTTGTATGACTGTAGATTCCCATGAAGCTGGACCTGCCCTTGCTCCTGATCTGAAAACTCAGAGAGAACACTTGTGCTATCTCCACTGTCCCCTGAGGGCTCAAGCCAAAGTTCCTTTCTTTGATAAGTTACTCTAGTTTGGCTTCTCTCCCTTCTCAGCCTCACTTCCTCACTTGCCTATTGGTTATTTACTTCCTAATAAATCCTTTTCATCCAAATCTCCATCTCAGGTCTACTTCTGGGAACTGAAGGTCAGACTGACAGAGATTGCTCTGCTCTAATTGGATGACCTTTGAAAAGACCATTGCTGAGGCAGCATGGTCTTAATGTTGGAAAGGCTTGATCTCCACTTCTCTTTTCCATCTAAAGATAAACTTCCAAAGTAAGTCTTCAAGATACACCAAGTAACTTCTGGGAAGGTAGAGTATATACACTTTACTTATTCTTCTCATTAAGGATAACTTAAAACCATTGACATTATGTACAAAACAAACATAAGAAGTCTGAGAGATAGAAAGGAGAAGGCAGACTAGCTTGCGATTTAGGATTTGAGGAATGACATGGTGGTGAATTCTTTGGATCCTTTCGTTCTTTCTTTTTCTTTCTGTCTGTCTCTCTCCCTTCCTTTCTACTTTCCTTCCTTTCAGTTCAGCCTCATACATTCCAGACTTAGAGCAGAAGCAGCTGAAAACCTGGAAATGCCAATGGTAAAGAAAGAAGGAAAGAAAGAAAGGGAGAAAGAAAGAAAGAAAGAAAGAAAGAAAGAAAGAAAGAAAGAATAAAAAGAAAGGAAGCCTTGCCAAAGTCTGTTCTTTCTAACCAAAGGCCCAGAAGAGGGACAGCCTATAACAGGAAGCTTCTATATATTAACTGCTATACTTCGGCTTAAATACTACAAACAAACAAGTGTCCCCACTCCCACCTAGTCCAGCAAAGTCTAAGTGGGAAGCCTAGATTTTCACCCTCACCAGTTGTAAAGAATGTTCCAGTTCCTTTTTCCAGCCAATGTGGGAGCAGTCTAGTGAAAAACAAACCCCAGGAAACAAAAAATAACTGGCAGACTTAAACCCTAAGACATAACATGCTGACACTTATCAAAAGAAACCTGGATCAATTAGTTAACTGGGGCCACTGTAACAAAATGCCATAAGGTAGGTGGCTTAAACAACAGGCATTTATTGCCTTACAGTTCTGGAGGCTAAAGGTCCAAGATTACAGTGTCAACAGGGCCCCACCCTCTCTGAAGGTAAAGAGAAGAATCTGTCCTAGGACTCCCTCCTAGCTTCTGATTGATAGGTCCTTGGCTCATAGCAGCATAACCCAATCTTCACATGGTGTTTTCCCTGTGACAGATATGTATCTGTCTCTAAATATTTAGAGACATATATGGCTGTCTCTAAATTTCTCCTTTCTATACGGACATCAGTCATATTGGGCTAGAGTCCCACCCTACTCCAGTATGACTTCATCTTACCTAATTACATCTGCCACAGCCCTATTTCCAAATAAGGTCACATTCTGAGGTCCTGGGGACCTCATGATTTTGGTGGGGGAGGGTCATAATTTAACCCATATCGTTGGGGTAGCCATATCAATTTCAGATAAAGTAGACTACAAGGCAAGGAAAGTTATCAGGGATAAAGAGGAGCATTAGATAATGATGAAAAGGGTCCATTCTCTAAGGAGACATAACAATCCTTAATGGGTATGTACCTAACAATGGAGCATCAAAATATGTAAGGTAGTGGATGGGGGTATGGGTGAAATAGGTTATGGGGATTAAGGAGTGCACTTGTTGTGATGAGCACCAGGTGATGTATGGAACTGGTGAATTGTTTGCTGTATTGTACATCTGAAATTAATATGACTGTATGTTAATTATGCTGGAATTAAAATAAAAATATATGTGAGGCCAGAATTTGTAGAACTGTGAAAGGAAACTGAGACATTATATGTTATTATAGTTGGGGATTTCAATACCCTGTTAGTAATTGACAGATCCAGCAGGCAGAAAATCAGTAAGGATAGAGTTGAACCAAACAACACCATCAGTCAACAGGATCTATTTGACATTTATAGAATGCTTCATCCAGCAGCAACAGAGTACACATTTGTTTGAAGCTCAGTTAGAACAGTCACTAAGATAGATCACATTCTGGGCTATAAAACATGCCTTAACAAATACAAGAGAATACAAATCATACAAAATATGGTCTTAGATCACAATGGAATCAGATCAGAAATCAACAACAGAAAGATAACTGGAAAAAAACCCAGATATTTGAAGATAAACAACACACTCTAAATAACACATGGGCTAGAGAAGAAGTCCCAAGACAAATTTTAAAAACCCCGAACTAAGTAAAAATGAAATATAACTTATCAAAATTTGTGGTATGTAGCAAAAGCAGTGTTTAGAAGGAAATTTATAGCACTGAGTGCATATATTCGAAGAGAAGAAAGAGCTGGAATTTATGATCCAAGGGATCTGAGAGCAAAGAAAATTATCAGCAACAAAGAGGGTCATTGTATCATAAAGGTGTCAGTTCACCAAGAAGACGTAATAATCCTAAGAATGTTTGTACCGAACAACAGAGCTGCAAAGGAAAACTGACATAAATGAAAAGAGAAATAAACAAATCTGTAATTATAGTTGGGAATTTTAATAACTTTTAGTCAACAATTGATAGAGCAACCAGACAGAGAATCAGCAAAAATTTAGAAGTACTCAACACCATCAACTAAGAAGATCTAATTGACATTCATAGAAAACTTCACAGAACAACAGCAGAATACACACATTCTTTTCAAGTGCCAACAATACATACACCAAGATAGATCACAGCCTTGGCTTGAAACAAACCTTCATAAACTTAAGGGAATTAAAACAATAGAGAGTGTGTTCCTCAACAATAGGCTCAAACTGGGGATTAATAATAGGTAATAGGAAAATTTCCAAATACTTGGAAACCTAACAACATGCTTTTGAATAATCCATAGGTTAAAAAGGAACTCTCAAGATAAATTTAAAAGTACACTGGGTTGGGCACCTGGGTGGCTCAGTGGATTAAGCTGCTGGCTTCGGCTCAGGTCATGATCTCAGGGTCCTGGGATCGAGTCCCGCATCAGGCTCTCTGCTCAGCAGGGAGCCTGCTTCCCTCTCTCTCTCTCTGCCTGCCTCTCTGTCTACTGTGATCTCTCTCTGTCAAATAAATAAATAAAAATCTTTAATAAAAGTACACTGGGTTGAATGAAAATACAACTCAAAATTTGTGGGACACAGCTAAAGGCATGCTGAGAGGGAAATTTATGGTGCTAAATGAAAACATTAAAAAGATAAAATGCCTCAGGGACGCCTGGGTGGCTCAGTTGGTTAAGCAGCTGCCTTCGGCTCAGGTCATGATCCCAGCGTCCTGGGAGCGAGTCCCACATCGGGCTCCTTGCTTGGGAGGGAGACTGCTTCTTCCTCTGCCTCTGCCTGCCACTCTGTCTGCCTGTGCTCACTCGCTCTCTCTCCCTCTCTTTCTTTGACAAATAAATAAATTAAAAAAAAAAAAGATAAAATGCCTCAAATCAACAATCTGAGCTCCTATCTCAAGAACCTAGAAAAAGAACAAAATAAACCTGAAGCAAGTAGAAGGAAGGAAATAGTAAAGATCAGAGCAGAAATCAAAGAAATTAAAATAGAAAAAAAAATCATTTAAAAAAAGAAACATTTAAGGGTAAATCCAACACCACATGTTCAGGGCTTGTATACTGAAACTACAAAATGTTCCTAGTTTATTCTTCTTTCAAAGTTTCTTAGGTTCTCAGTTCCTTTCCTTTCATATACATTTTAGAATAAACACTTATGCATTGCTGGTGGGGATATAAAATAGCATTGCAGAAAAACAGTGTGGCAGTTTCTTAAAAGACTAAGCATAACCACCATGCAACCTAGCAATTGTATCATAGGTATTTTTCTTAGGGGGATGGAAACTTACATTCACACAAAAATATATACAGGCATGTTTATAGCAACTTTATTCTTAGTAGCCCCAGACTGGAAACAACCCAGATGTCCTCCAACAGAGGAAAGATTAAGTAAACTGTGGTACATCCATGGAACTCTACCCCACAATAAGAAAGAACAAAGTTTAGATACATTCAACAACTTGGATACATCTCCAGGGATATATGCTGTGTGAAAAAAGCCAATTCCAAAAGGTTACCAACTGCACGATTCCATTTATAGAACATTCTTGAGATGACAAAATTTAGAAATGGAGAACAAAATAGTGGTTGACCAAGGTTTAAAGAGTGCCTGTGGGAGGGAAGTAAGTGTGGCTATATAAGTGCTCCACGAAGCATCCTGGTGCTGGTGGTGATGGAGATGTTCTGCATCTTGACTGTATCCATGTCAATATCCTAGTTTTTACATTAACTATAGTTTTATAAGATGTTTTTAAGGGGAAGTTGGGTAATGGGGGATCTGACTATTTTACTTCTTACACCTGCATGTGAATCTACAATGATCTGAAAATAAAAAAGTTTAATTTAAAAAAAAAAAAAGAAAAGATGAACCAAAGGCTTTCTAATCATTCTCTGTTCTAGGCTTTAACTATCCTTGATTTTTTTTCTTTTTTTTTTTTCACCATTGCAGCAGTTACTATAATTGATTTGTGCCTTCCTGGACAAGAATTTTGATAGGAAAGAGGTAAGAAGTAGACCTTTAAAAAAGAAGTCTATTCTTGATAAGAAAAAATTATCTAATATTTGTAAAAATGCATGCTTCTCAGGTATTCAACTCTCATAAAATTCGAGAGTTTGCCAGACCTTGTCAGTGTCTGTGTTATCCCTGATGCTGGCAGCTGCTTTGCCACTGAAGGGGCTGAGCCTCAGTTCTCCTTCAACAGTTTAGGGTAAAAAACATTCTCTGCTCCTCTGTGACAGTGGCCAAACTCCCACAGAGCCTGACAGTTTCTTTCTGGATCCATTATACCATGCCAGGCCCCAGTGGACTCTGGGGTTCTTGTCTGGTGGTTGGTTTCTGTTTCATGACCAATTTCTATGCCAAGTTCCCCTTGCTGCGTCTCATCATGAGAGCTATACCTTTGTATTATTCTGACCATGAGATGTCAGGATTTGGGCTGCAGTATGAAGGTTAGCCTTGTCTCATGTGTACTGTTGAATGTATCTATACTTTGCTCTTCTTATGTATGGTAGGTTTCTCATTTATGTTTTTAGAGATTACAGAACTTGAACTCTCTTATGAAGGCTATCCACTCTCCTAGGAGCAAACTTCAAAATAGCTACCACGAGCTTCTCTTCATGCCTTTGAATATCATGAACTTTTTCTATGCCAGTGGCCTGCATAAAATCAAATAGACCACACATCTGAACCAGGAAGTCTCAGGCTGTGTTTTTTCACTATAGTAGTATTCCTTTAGGTCTTTGGACCTTATATACCTATTTCTTTATTTAAGTAACTCTTTGAAAGTAGGGAATGGGAATTGGATTTCTGTAAGATAGAGACTGATATTTCTTTTCTGGGGATCATCTTGTGTTTTATGACATCTGGAAACATATTGGATCTCATGTTCTACATCCTGTTCCACAAAAACACTACTAGTAGAAGTGAGTGCCTAATATATGTGTTATATGCAGGTACTAGAAGAAGTTTCTGCCAAGGCCACTGTGAGGCCATAAAACAGCATATCTCAGACTGGAATCCCAGGAAATTGTGAATTTATGAGAAATGTAAATTTCTTGTGTTTTCATTACAATGATAACCTAACAAAAATATTAATGTAAACTTGGGGGGTCATCTGGATGACACTTATGAAGATATGACCATGGATTACAGTGACATTTGGTGCCATGTAATTTCACTTTAATAATTGCAGCCTTGGGAGAAAAAAGTGAAGGAGGAAATAATATGCAAACAGGGCATTTTTCCAAAGTAAAGGCCAGGTGATGTCATGGCTTGACTAAAATTTCACAAGAGTTCAAAGGGAGAAAATTATGGGAGGGAGAACTGTCATCAAATAGAACACAGTGGTAGAGGCAAAGCTCTGGAAAATAATATTCCAGTTGTGAGTAGCACTTTAGGTGCTGCTAACTAGTATTATCCATCCCACTGAATTAATAATGTCAACTATTAATGAATAAAAGTAACAGAAATTTAATAATAATGTACAGATTACAGGTTTTTTTATTGGATCCATGTTTTGCTTGTTTCAAATCTCTGGAATTATTTGCCCCCCAAATTTAGATCTAGTTCTAAGTTTATGTATTTAGATGATATTTTGATTATAATAATCAAACAGAGTTCTGGAAGTCCACAAGAATGTTTTTACTTTAAGTGTTATGCTGTCATAGAATGATTTTTGAACTGGAAAGTTCCTCAGAGCCTTAGTAGAGGAGAAACTGAAGCCTCAAGAGATTAAAGGACTTTGCAAGGTCAGACAACTAATCCTCAGTGGGGTTGTGACAGCACCAGGTCCTGGTGTCCAGCTCAGGCCCCCTTCCAAGGCACGGCTATTCAAGAGAGTGATCCAGGAAGGTGGATTATTTAGCCCAAAGGACTGGATGGAGATGTCCTCTCTAAATCAGAGGTTGGGAAACTTACTTTTTTTCAGGCTGCTGACTCACAGGATATATCAAATGTGGGCCAAACACAACTGAAAAACAAGGAGAGAAGTTGGAGACAAGATGGAGCATCCTTCCCCACTCACCCCCAGCCAACCCCCACAAGGCCTGCATTACCATCTACTACACCCTTATCATATTTGTATAACAGCAGAAGATGACACATGATGTGCGGAAGTGCCAGTTTTAACATTTCTAAATTTCTCAGACAGTATGCATTAGAAAATGGGCTACCCAATAGTTCTTTTCTGGAAAGTTCTCTTCTGCTAAAAAAATAAAAAAGACAAGAAGACCCACTTATTTGAGGACATCATCACTAAAGCAGGCTGATATATTCTGAAATTTAAGGTGATGTTTTTTAACCACGAGTGGCTAGTAAAATGATAGATTCTCAAGCTTTGAACTTGTGCTGCCTATAGATGACAACCACCCGAAATATTTTAACACAACATATGTTTCATTGGTTCTAGCTACCTAGCAAATGATACAGGAATGTCCTCAGGTAATTTCTAGGAGTGCCCAGGGGTATCTTCTAAGTACTTACTAACACATCTAGTCAATTACCACATGGTGTTGACCATTTCTACAGTTCAATTTCACCTGTGCTTCCCCTGTCTACTGGACAGTTCCATTATCCCCATTTCCTGTTTCTTAGGACTGTTCCAGCCATGCTTCCTGCCAGTAGTGCTACTATTTCTCTAAGACCCACACTCTTCCCATCTTGGTCAGAACACTTGCATCTTCAGCCTCCTCCATGCTGTCCTGGTTTCCCAAATTTTGCAGGTGAAGGATCTATAACCTACTTCAGGGTGATTCAGTGCAGACAGTGTAATGCCATGAACCTTTTCTTATTTCCAGGACTGTTAGCTACCTTTTGAAATTACCTAAGCAGGAATACACTCTCTGTGTCCACTAGTGGCAGGACTTCTTCATCTGGAGTCTGTTGATCTCCCCGGAAGCTAAAAATAGAATTCAGGTCATCTGTCCATTTGGATGGGTAAAAAAATTACCTCTCTGTTTTCACTATCCTACAAACTGAAGAAGTACATTTCCCTCCATTATGAAAGTGGGCCCCAGACCATGGCTTAAGAAGGAGAGTACCAACGGTTCTGCCACAGAAGAAATCTCAGGTATTTTAATGGATATTGCAGTTTTGCAGACATCTCCAAATGTTGTTTATACTCATAATTTTAAAATCATAATAATTATTAGACTTGCCACTAGATCTTGGTATTTAAAGTGTTAGTAAAAAACATGTATTTTTATAACACAAATTTTAAAAATATTTTGAGAACTATATCCTTTACAATCCTATAGATTTTATTTTATTTATTTAAAATCTCCCCACCCCTCCCATCACCCTGAGAAGGGGTCCATGGGCTTCCTAGACTGCCAGTGTTGCCTGTGGCACAAAATGCTCAAGAAACCCTGCTCTAGAGGATTAATTAACACAAAGGATGTTAGAAATTATTTTTTCCTATGTCATCAGAGCTGTTCAAGTTATGAGTCTGGCTATAGCAAAGCTGGGGCACAAGACTAAGAAGAACTGGCAGATGACCATTTGCCAGTTGGACTAAGACCTTGGACCCAATTTGGTTTTTGATTTGCGAAGGACCTTATCAGCTGGCTCAACCAGAAGGTTGGCTGATCCTGTGGTCATGACATTGCTGTGTTAGCTTTAAAGTAACTCTTTCTGGTTAGGTGTATGCCATCAGTTGAACTGTGTCCTCCAGAATAATATGCTGAGGTCCTAATCCCTGGTACCTGTGAATGTGACCTTTTTGGAAATAGGGTCTTTGCAGATATAATCAAGTTAAGAGGAGGTCCGTTAAAAAACAAAATTGAACTGAGTAAATTTTAAAGATCTTCTTGGCTTTATTCAGTGATTCAGGAATCGGGCAACATCCCATCTAGCAGAGGGAAAGGAGTTCTGAGGGGTTGCACAAAATGAAATACCTTGATAGGCAGAAAGGAACAGAATGAAGAAGTTATACTAGCAAGAAGTGGATTGGTTGTGGCAAGATCACCTTCCTTTAGGGGACAGCAGGAGTCTACCTGACTAGTGTTGACCTGACTAGTGTTGATTACCTGACTAGTGTTGACCAAATAATTCCAGATTGATCAATTTGACATTTCATTCCTGGGAAAGTCTGAAATTGTTATTAAGATTCAGTTTGGTGAGGTGGTCCTTAGCATAAGTGACTCCATTCTGGGCCTGTTGTCTTGTTTTTAACAGAGTGTACTGGAACCTAGTTCAGTTTGACTGATGTCCATATAAGAAGAGGAGAAGAGACACACAGGGAGAATGAGACACACAGGGAGAATGCCATGTGACAAGAGAGGCAGCAATTAGAATGAGGCAGCTGCCAGCCAAGGAGCACCAAGTAGCGAGGGAGAGGGAAGGAATGATTCTACTCTGTGTCCTAGAGGGAACATAGCCCTTCAGACACCCTCTTTTAGACTTCTAGCTTTCAGAACTGTGAGAGGATGGATTCCTGTTGTTTTAAACTACCAAGATTATGGTAGCTAAAGTGTAACCCTTATGAAATGAGTCCAAAATGTCTCAGGGTGCCTATTAAAGAAATAGTGGGAACCTCACTGAGGTCACAAAACTGGTTGTGTGACTTTCAGGGCCTTGTTGATAATAAGGCTCGTCCATGTGGCAGAATCTGGTCTGAGCCTAACAATGATTATTACATGCCATCTGGTTGTTGGGTTGTGGGGAAGGAAATATATAGCAGCCACCCACTTCCAATTGGCAGAGCCTAGAGATACCCAAAATAGTAGCACAATTGTTGGACCTAGGGATTAGCTTCGCTTAGTTGAAAACAGAATGCCTCTCTCCCATTTTGTGTTAAACTCAACTAGCTGTCCCCATCTCACAAACACTTCCAATAAAACTATCTCCCTACATTTTTACACATTACCCCTTCTTTCCCTGGGATTCAAACAGAACTCCAGGGAAGGCTGAGTGGAAACCAAACTCGCTGGCAAAATCTATGCTGGTTCCACATAATTCTGTCGTCCTCTTCCTTTGGATGAGTTCACTCCCAGGGAGAGTTCAGTCCTTTACACACAGACATATGCAAGTCTGTCTGCAGGGTTTGCTAGAGTTCTACCTTGTCTACTTCTTGGGACTGGGCAGGGTTTTACCTGCATTTGGGACCCTCCTCTCTATGAACACAATAGTTTTGTTTGCCCAAGAAGTCAAACTATATTAGGGTACCAATTCAGACACCCGTTTTAGAAGACCCTTTAAGCTCTCTGGCAGAAGTGTTCTAGGCCAAAACTTCTTACCTCCCTGGTTTGGACACTAAAGGAAAGGATGGTGGAAGATTGAGAATCAGATCAGGGATATCTCATTGCTTGTAACTACCACTCCTTCCATCTTAAGTCCCATTTCCTTCATGTTTGGCTCCAAATCTCCCTATGTCCAAGATCCTTTTTCCATTGTGACCTCTGCCCTCTCCTCTTGCCTAGAAATCTATCCTAAAATCTACTTCTGCTCCCAATATGTATAGATGATATATATATATGATATATGTATATATCATACACACACACACACACACACACACACACACGTACACATACCCTCTTTAAAATACACTCCTGTTCGGGGCGCCTGGGTGGCTCCGTGGGTCAAGCCTCTGCCTTCGGCTCGGGTCATGATCTCAGGGTCCTGGGATCGAGCCCCGCATTGGGCTTTCTGCTCAGCAGAGAGCCTGCTTCCTCCTCTCTCTCTCTGCCTGCCTCTCTGCCTACTTGTGATCTCTCTCTCTCTCTGTCGGATAAATAAATTAAAAAAAAAAATACACTCCTGTTCCTAATAGGTATGTATGCGTGTGTATATATACATGGTTTCCCCTTAAATATACTAGAGAATTTGTAAGAGTCACCCAATCTTTCCATATTTCTCCCAAGCCACAATGCAAAGTCAAATATTGACTTGCATAAGTTTACACTCATGTAATCTAATCTTCAAATGTCAGAAAAATAGTCTTCAACCTTCTATTCTATTCCAGAGAAGGAAACTATGCAGCTCCTTTGTTCTCACACAACACCTTCTTCAAAATGTCTAGTCCTGCCCCTCAAGTTAAGTTTTCAGTTTAAAAAAACGATTGCTCAAAATGTCTGTGAACGAGCCTTTCATGTTACTGAACTACTCCGCTCCCTCTGCTAATTTTAGCCAGTGAACTAGCTCCCACTTATTGATGGAGATATAATTTACATACCATAAAATCCATTCATCTGAAGTGTACAATCAAGTGGTTTGTATTATAGTCACAGAATTATACAACCATCACCACTGTATAATCCCGGAATATTTTCACCATTCCGGAAAGAAACCTGTGCCCATTAGCAGTTACTTCTCATTATCTTCTCCCTCATTGTGCAGGAGACTGTTACTTGGCTTTGAAAAGCCAACTCTATTAAATTCTCTTTATGAATAACAAAAAGAAAGAGGGGCAGATGGCCATATAGATTCCCAGGAGAGCTTGGGAGTCAGGGGTAGCAGAAAGTGTGAAGAACACCCAGCACTCTGACTTTGTAAACGTTAGCACACATGCTTCATTAGCAATAAGGCTTCGATAACCACGGAGAATGTACGACAACTTGAGGAATCTTTGTTTCTGATTCCTGGAGTGTTGCTCTAGGTGGTTGCTAGCTTTCAGTGCAAACAGAAACAAACTGAAATGTCCATTGAATGACTGGAAACTTGATTCTCTTGGACACAGTCCACTTGGGCCCCATTTGTCCTCACAGCAACCATTTGTTGGATCTGGCATTACCCAATTGACATCATCTGTGCCCTTCTCCATGGCAAGGCTATTATTACATCACCAGCTAACTAAAGATCTACATGATGAGAATAATTTTAAGGATACCTTTGGAGAATACAACTTAGCCTTAAAATATGTAAGTAAGCATATCCGTTTTGCTAGGATTTTTTTTTTATGAATCAATAGTAATTATTTTTTTAAATATTTTATTTATTTGACAGAGAGAGATCACAAGTGGGCAGAGAGGCAGGCAGAGAGAGAGGGGGAAGCAGGCTCCCCACCGAGCAGAAAACCTGACTTGGGGCTCAATCCCAGGATCCTGGGATCATGACCTGAGCTGAAGGCAGAGGCTTTAACTCACTGAGCCACCCAGGCACCCCTCAATAGTAATTCTAAGTATACTTTAAATTTTGAAAGCAGAGTACCATGTATCTTCAAATAATAATATAAAAGGACACTTGTTTGTTGTTTTTAAATAAGGTTCCAAACAATTTTCAGCAGTGTTTTTCTCTTTTCGTAGTACTTAGTACTAGTATATAAATGATAAATATTTTTAAGTTGGTATTTTAAAATTCATTTCATTTCTTTTATACATTTTCACATCATGTCCTCATTTATAATTTCTCATAACAATTTATGCATTTATATTTATCAATACTTACCATATTAGAAGTTAAAACTACAAACTTCAAAACCTACTTAGCTCACTAAAAAAAACAGACTCATTATGTGTTAACATAAACATTTTAAAGAAAAATAAGTATTATTTTCTAAAAAATATAACGGGAAGGAGTGGCATGTTGTACATTTTTGCCAATCTTTTTAATGACTATTTCAATAGGAAACAGCTAGATTCTCTTACCCATTTTCAAAAATAACAGCTTTATTGGGATATAATTCACATACCATACAATTCATCCATTTAAAGTGTACAATTCAGTGGTTTTTAATATATTCACAGAGTTGTGCAACCATCACCACAATTAATTTAGAACAGTTTTATTACTCCCCAAAGAAATCTTGTATCCATTATCAGTCACTCCTTATTTCCCCTTATGCATACCCACCCCACCCCCGCCATCATGGTTTTGCTCTAGGCAACCACCAATCTATTTTCTGTCTGTATGAATTTGCTTATTCTGGACATTTCATATAAATGGACTTAAACAATATGTGGCCCTTTGTGACTTTTTTTTTCACTTAGCATAGTGTTTTCAAGATTCATCGACATTATAGCGTGTTTTGTAATTCATTTATTTTTACTGCTGAATGATATCCCGTTGTACATATATACCAGATTTTGTTTATCCATTTCTCAATTGATAAACATCTGGCCATATTTCCACTTTTTGACTATTATGAATAATGCTGCTTTAAGGTTTGTATCTGGTTCAAGCTTTATTTAGAAGTGTGTACAAGTTTTTGTATAGACATATATTTTCTTTTCTCTTGGCTATATGCTTAAGAGGGAAATTTCTAGATCCTATGGTAACTCTGTGTTTAACATTTTGAGGAACTGCTAGACTGTTTTCCACACTCTATTTTAAATACCACCTGCAGCATTGGGGGGGGGTTCCAATTTCTCCATACCCTGTTCAACACTTGCAGTTATCTTTTTTTTTTTAATTTTTGCTATCTTAGTGAGTGTGAAGGACTATCTCATTATGGTTTTGATTTGTATTTCTCTAATGATTAGTGATGTTAAACAACTTTTTTATATTTATATTTTTATTTTCTTTGGAGAAATATCTACTCAGATCCTTTGTCCAATTTTTAATTGGGTTATTTTGTTGTTGTTGAATTGTAAGGGTCTTTATCTTCTAGATACAAGTCCTTTCTCAGATATATGATCTGCAAATATGTTCTCTCATTCTGTGAATTACCGTTTTATCTTTCTGATTATATCCTTTTCAGCGCAAAAGTTTTTAATTTTGATGATGACCTATTTATGTTTTTTTGTTTTTTGTTTTGTTTGTGTTTGTTTTTGCTTGTATATTTGGTGTCAAATCTAAGAAGCCATTGTTTAATCCAGGGTCACAAAGTTTAAGCCTATATTTTCTTCTGAGATTTTTGTACTGATGGTGCTCATGTGCATTTAGGTTTTTGATTCATTTTGAATAATTTTTATGTGTAGTGTGAGGAAGGAGCCCAACTTCATTCTTTTGAATGATGATATTCAGTTGTCTCAACAGCATTTGCTGGAAATAATTTTCTTTCCCCACTGAGTGGTCTTGATACACTTTTTGAGAATCAATTGACAGTGAATGTGAGGACTTATCTCTGTTCTCTCAATTCTATTTTATTGCTCTATATGTCTATCCTTATGCCAGTATCCTACTGGGTTGATCATTGTAGTATTGTATCAACTTTTGAAATCAGAACATGTGATTCCTTCAATTTTGTTCTTTTTCAACATTGGCTATTCCTAGTCCCTTGCATTTCCACAGGAATTTTAGGATCAGCTTGTTAATATCTGCAAAAACCAGCTACAATTTTAGTAGGGATTGCATTGACTCTACAGCTGAATCTGTGGAATATTACCATCTTAATTTTAAGTCTTCTAATCCTTGAATAACTTATGTCTTTTTACTTAAGTTAGGGCTCTTTAATTTCTTTCAATATTGTTATGTAGTTTTTATATTATAAGTTTTACATTTCTTAATTTTATTCCTAAATACAAAAATGCAAATGACTTTTGTGTACTGATCTTGTCCTGCACTATAGTTGAACTTGTTTTTTTGTTTTTGTTCTAATTGGTTTTTAAAAGATCATGTTGTCTGAAAATGGAGTTTTACTTCTTCCTTGCCAACCTGAATGCCTTTTATTTCATTTTCTTGCCTAATTGACCTGGCTAGAATTACCAGTACAATGTTGATTATAAGTGCCAAAGTAGATATTTTTATTTTGTTCCTGATGCTGGGGGGAAAGCAGCCAGTCCCTTACTATTAAGTTTGATGTTAACTGTGGGTTTTTCATAGATACCCTTTATCAGGTTGAGAAAATTCCATTGTATTCCCGTTTGTTGTGTTTTCATCATGAAAGGGTATTATTGGATTTTTTCAAATGCTTCTCTGCATCTATTGAGATATTCATGTGGGTTTTGTCTTTTATTCTATTAATAAAACAAGTTACATTGGACTAATATTGCATTCCTTGGATAAACCCCACTTGATTATGGTGTATACTTTTTATACATTGCCAGATTCAGGTTACTACTATTTTATTGGAGATTTTTATATTTATATTCATAAGAGATATTAGTTTATAGTTTTCTTTGAGTTATCTTTTTAAAAAAAATTTAGATATCAGGGTGATAATGGCTCATAATAAGTTGTGAAGTATTTCCTTCTCATTAATTTTTCAGAATAATTTGTAAAGAACTGGTATTAGTTCTCCCATAAATGTTAGAATTCACCAGTGAAGGAGTCTGGATCTGGACTTTTCTTTGTCAGTAGTTTTTTATTACTAATTTAATATTTCTTTTTTTTCTTAAAGATTTTATTTATTAATTTGACAAAGAGACAGCAAGAGAAGGAACACAAGCAGGGGGAGTGTGAGAGGGAGAAGCAGGCTTCCCAGCAAGCAAAGAGCCTGATGTGGGACTCGATCCCCAGACCCTGGGATCATGACCTGAGCCGAAGGCAGATGCTTAACGAGCCACCTAGGCGCCCCTAATTTAATATGTCTAATCATTATAGGTCTATTTAGATCTCATTCTTCTCAAGTCAGTTTCAGTAGATTGTGGACTTCTTAGAATTTTCCAATTTCTTCTAAGTTATCTAGTTTGTTGTCCTATTCATAGCTGTATGCTGGTCTCAGCCTACTGACTATCAGTGCTGTGGTTGGACCAGCCCTTGTGGTTCTTACTATGATTTAAAGAAGCCCTTGGGCAATAACCATCAGGAAATTTTAGGAAAATAAAGGTTTACTACTTACAAGACCTGAAAATTACACAGCACACTGGGGAGGGGGAGCACATACTGAAGTAGGGAATAGGAGGAAAAGAGAGAGAGAGAGAGAGAGAGTGAGCACATAGCCCTGGTGTTCTGCTTTTATTGGGGTCAACAGTGGGGGTCAAGGGTTTCACAGGCTTACTCTTTATTGGTGAATTTAAAACATTAGAGTGGGAATTTAAACTGTGGCAAGAATAAAAGCAAGGAGACCAAATGGTCAGTTACTGAAATCAACCAGGATCTCTAAAACAAAGGAGCCTCAGTGAGTGTTCTGGGTCTTTATCTATTTGTGTGTCAGACAGTTTACTCAAGACAGCCATCTTTGAAGTGGATGCCTTTGCAATCAAAGCTTAAATCAGGCATTTGCATTACAAACAAGAAAACAACAACAACAAAAACTGTCAGGATTTACATTGCACTTATAATCCTTCTTATTTCTGTAAGATTGGTAGTAATATCTCTTCCTTCATTCTTTTTTCTTTTTAAGACTTTTATTTATTTATTTGACAGAGAGAGACACAGTGAGAGAGGGAACACTAGCAGAGGGAGTGGGAGAAGCAGGCTTCCTGCCAGGGAGGGAGCCTGATATGGGGCTTGATCATGACCTGAGCCAAAGGCAGATGCTTAACGACTGAGCCACCCAGGAACCCCTCTTCTTTCATTCTTTATTTTAGTCTTCTCTCTTTCTTTGGTTAATCTACCTAAAGGTTTGCCAATTTTCTTGACCATTTTGAAGAACCAAGTTTATTTTCATTGGCTATTTTTCTATGATTTATTTTTATTTTCTATTATTAATGTTCATTCTATTATCTATAATTGTCTTTCTTCCAGTTGCTTTGGTGATTAGTATGTTCTTTTTGTCTCCCAGTGTAGTTTGATGGAAAGTTAGGTTATTAATTTAAGATATTCTTTTTTTTATATATAGGTGCTTGGAGCTATAAATTTTCTTCTGAGTAAAGCTTTTACTGAATCTTGGGATTTGTGATGTAGTGATCTCATTTTTATTCATCTCAAAATATTTTCTAATTTTCCTTGTAATGTCTTCTTTGAATCATTGTTTTTTTTTAAAGTGTGTTACTTAGTTTCCACTTATTTGTGAATTTCATAAATTTCTTTCTGTCATTAATTTACTGTACTTTCAACATTTGTACTGTCTTTTAAAAATACCTAATCACCTCTACTGCAGCTGTGTGTGTGTGTGTGTGTGTGTGTGTATTCTTGAATTTCCATCTGAAGTCACCTGCATTCAGCTCAAAAAACTTCCTCTCATATTTCTCACAAGATGGAACTGCTAACCTTGGATTCTCTTATTGTTTATTGATCTGGAAGTGACTTTATTTTGCCTTAATTTTTAAAAGTTATTTTGTTGGATATAAGATTGTTTGTTGATTGTACTTTTCCTTTAGCACTTTGACTATGTCATTGTAATGCCCTCCAAGCCCTCATTCTTTCCGATGAAAAGTCAGCTGTTTATCTCTTTGGAGGTCTTTGTAAGTGATGAGTTATTTTTCTCTTTCTGCTTTCAAGGTTTTGTTTTTCCTTTGGCTTTTAGCATCTTTACTATGACGTATCTGGGTTTGGGTTTTGTCTGTATGTGGTTCTACTTGGAGTTCATCAAGCTTCCTGAATTTGTTGATTACTGTGTTTTTAAAATCAAATTTGGAACATTTTCAGCCATTATTTCTTTGAATGTTTTTCTGAACAATCATAATTTGTCTATTAGTTATTCTTTCAAGTAAATAAGATATTATATAAGGGACACCTCAGTGGCACAGTTGGTTAAGCATCTGACTCTTGGTTTCAGCTCAGGTCATGATCTCAGGGTAGTGAGATCAAGCCCTGAATTGGGTTTCATGCTCAGAACAGAGTCTGCTTAAAATTCTCTCTCTTTCTCTGCCCCTCCCCTGTGTGCTCTTTCTCTCTCTCTAAAATAAATATTTTTTAAAATGTTATTATATGAGAAAAGTGGCTAGTCCAACTCACAACACAAATAATCTCACAACTAGTTATCCTTGAGAGAAACATTGTACTTTGGTATACCGTGTGTACTTCCCATGCTGTCACAGCAAATGTTTAAAGAGGGTTGAGATTTAATAAAATTAATAATTTTAATTTTAAAATAACTTGAGTTGATATTTAATATAATTAATAATTTGCTGATTCACCAGGGACATTCTTTTTTTATTATTAATTATTTTTGTTAACATATAATGTATTATTTGCCTCAGGGGTACAGATCTGTGAATCGTCAGGCTTACACATTTCACAGCACTCACCATATCACATACCCTCCCCAATGTCCATAACCCAACCACCCTCTCCCTACCCATCAGGGACATTCTTAAGAGAAATTGCTTTTTTTCTTTCATATGTAGTGAAAAGTACAGAGTGGTGCCACCACAGGACTCCATCATAACATTCCAGTAGTTTTACCCACCACTGCTTTGTGACATCAATACAAATGTCAACACAGTGAAAAAGACAAATAATATCTTAGTATTGTTATAAATGTAGTTTGAACTTCTAGACGTCCTAGAAGTGTCTCCCTAGGGCAGTTGCAAGTAAATGTTGTAAATGACCTCTGTAGTACCAATGGTTTCCTTGTCCTAAGATTGTTCAGCTCTCACTTCTCTACCTTAATAATCCATACCACCCTGAAGTACAAGTTTGATTGGGAGAATCAATAATTTCTAAAGTTTTATTCTGGTCCTATAAATCTAATCTTAGCATATTTCACACAACTCTGCCATACATGGCTTCAAATTAGTTTAGTTTTCAGTGCTCTACTTAAGTTATAGCTTTCTTGAGTATAACAGTTTTTTGGATGAAGGGACACAAACACAGAAATAGACCAGATTCCCTAAATAGGGAAATTTTAGGAACTCACTTATCTTTTCTAAGACTTTAGCAATGAGGGCAAATGTACATAAGTTCTTTTGGACACGAGGAGTGTTCATCGTAATCCCTCTTTCTTTAGGTCCATCCCAAATGGTACTGAATCTAAGATTCAGGAGATTTCTACTGCACACTCCTCCTTGCCCTGAGGAAAAGTGTAAAGAGTTATGTTTTTCCTATCTGGCTAGAGCTTAGAACATATGAGCATGTAGTCCATACTCATGTAATGGCGATGATAATATCATCAAGAATGATAATGACAAGTCTAAGGAGCTGAAAATTGCTACGTGCAAAAGATTGCCACCTTGATCATAACTCTTTGAGCAGTAGAACATCTATGAAGATATATTCAAAACTATCACATATAATCAAATTCATCAAATTCTTATCAAAATCAAGAATATTCTTTCTTTGGCTGCTAAAGTGAGGAATATGATTATCTATTAAAAGACCAGTTAACACATCTGTTTTGGAAGTGTCCTAGGTTCTTCTTTCCCTAAAACATTATTTGGCTTTTCTTTGGTTTTGTCTGCTGGGTCACCAGCCTCACAACCATGTGCTAGCTGGCACCAGGCAATGGATGACTTGATTTCCTTACTGAAATAATATATGTGCTGAGAACAGGGGATGAATGGACCCATCTGCCTATACACATGTCTGTCAGTGGGCCATATGCCCCAAAGTTTTTTCTCAGAGCATGTGTAGTAATTATCACTAAGGGCCAAGATACCAGTGAAGGCTTTTTAAACCAACACAATGCATTTTTCAAAGACTAATGTGTTTTTGGAATAGTTTTGAGGAGGTGGAACTTAAAGGTGGGTTCATTGAAAAACATCAACATTAAACTTGCAGTTGTGTCCAAAATGTTGGACGGGGCAAGATAAATACAGCACTTATCTGTTATTATAATTCTAGTAGTGATTATTATAGACATTCAGCAAGGTCTTTTTTTTTTTTTTTAAGATTTCTTTATTTGTGTGACAGAGAGAGGGAGAGAATATAGGGATAGAGGGAGAGACTTCACACTGAGTCTGTGGGATTTGATCCATGGACTCTGAAATCATGACTTGGTCTGAAACCAAGAATGAGTCACTTAACTGACTGTGCTACTCAGGCACCCCTAGACCTTTGGTAAGCTCTATAATAGATGGTACATGTAGCAAGCAAACTAGATAGAGTTGTTGACTTTTAGAGCCTTTGGCATGTAGTAGATAAGTCCAAAGAAAAACTTTTAAAAGCCAGGGCTCCGCTCTTTCTTTTCTTTTCCTTTCCTTTCCTCTTCTTTTCTTTAGCTGCTAAGGACTCCCTGTGAACATGGAGCCCAACACGGGGCTCAATGCCACCACCCTGAGATCATGACCTGAGACCAAGTCCCGAGTCCGACACCCAGCTGACTGAGCCATCCAGGTGCCCCTATTATTTCTTAAATTCACCAACATAAAGCTAGTAATAAAATCCTTATGCATTTAACACCTATAAAAATTTAAAACCAGAAGAGATTTATAAAATAAATAGAAGGCCAAAAAAGCCAATACAGTTCAAGTTGACATATTGGATAAGCTGCTGTTTTGCTGAGCCCACACTTTGACTTGCAATGAGTATATACTCTGTGTCTACTGCAGTCTTCGGTTACTGCATGTGACTCAATGACTCCATTTTCCCACCAGTGGTCTTTATCCAACTATTGTGAAACCTTCGCTAACAGAGGTAGCTTTGACAGTCATTTGGCCTTTACATGGCATTGATATCCATGAAGGCGCTATGAAAATGTGTTAATTTTGTGTTTTCATTTCCATTATTAATCTTCTTAAAAAATATATAGCTTCAAATCACACTCAATTAAATATTCCACCCACAGCAATCGGGTTTCCTGGAAAGAGTAACCATGACTTTTTTTTTAGGAATGTGCAGTTCCCTTAGGCTTTCCATGTTGTGAATTAGCTAGGATAAGCCTTGTCCAGATATACTGGTTGAGGTCTCAGACACTAAAGGCTTGCCAGTGACATCAAGGCAAGGATTGGTGAAGGCCTGCTAAAGGTAACTCTCACTTGATACTGACTGACTTTTTAATTTTCAAGCTTTAAATTAATTTTTTAAAGATTTTATTTCTTTATTTGAGAGAGAGAAAGAGAGCACAAATGGGGGAGGGGCAGAGGGAGAGGGAGAAGCAGGCTCCCCATTGAGTAGGGAGCCCCGTGCAGGACTCGATCCCAGGATGCGGAGATCATGATCTGAGCTGAAAGCAAACACTTAACTGACTGAGCCACCCAGGTGCCCCTCCAAATTAATTTTTTTAAAGATTTTATTTATTTATTTGACAGAGATCACAAGTAGGCAGAGAGGCAGTCAGAGAGAGAGGGAGGCAGGCTCCCCGCTGAGCAGAGAACCCCATGCAGGGCTCCATCCCAGAACCCTGGGATCATGACCTGAGCCGAAGGCAGAGGCTTTAACCCACTGAGCCACCCAGGCGCCCCTAAATTAATTTTTTTAATAAGCTGCATATTTTCATGGTATACAAATCAGAAGACCACAAAACAATGTTCAGTGAAAAATCCTTCTTGCCTGTGTTCCAGACCACTCATTTCCCCTCCTTGAGGAGCAACCAATATTACAATCTTGAGTCTTCTCCCAAGGATAGCTCAGGTGCAGACAATCATGTATACACCTTCTTAAAGAGAAGAATTGATTAGTGTCAGATTTTCATATTGTAAATAACGTTAGGGATGCATTTTCCTTCACTTAAGAGGCAATGGTTAGTAATTTCTCAAATTATAAAATAATGCACATTTATTACAAAAAACCTAAAAACTCCAAAAAAGGAAAAGGAAGAAAAGGAAAACTGTATACCATTTGGAGATAACTTCTGGGGACCTACAATTATTTTTATTTCTTTTTAGTACGGGTACACTACACATAGAATATTATATTGGAATCTTTTTGTTTTTACTTACTAGAGTGTTTCAACCTTTCCAAGGTCTGCTATACATCGTTTTTAATGGCTTGTTTGTATATACTATAATTTATTTAACCAAGGCCTCTTGTTTGAAACTCAAGTTGATTACAGTTTTGTACCATTATAGACTTTCATTTGATGTATTCTTAGTCTTTATTTATTGATGACTTGGTAATTTAGGTACAAATTTCCTAAGGGAAAAGACTGCGCTTGTCTTGATTACTTATAGCATGATGCCTGGCTGTATGGATTTAACTATTAGATGACCATGGGTGCAAGAAAAAAATGCAAATTTTGAGTAAAATTCAACCTCAAAATTTACTTAAGTGAAATTAAATCTGAGAAAGGATTGGGTTTCTGATTTCTCATAGAAGTTGTTTTTTGGAAGGTAGGACAGGATCTTTCCACCTATAGCTACAAATCCTGTGGAGAATACACAAATGGTTTGTTTATTTGCTTTCATAAAAGAAAGAAATGTGAGAAGGGGTCTTAAATACAAGAACGAGGTCACAAAAAGGGGACCTTCAACTTTAGGAAGCAGCACCTCTCTGGTTCCTACTGTAGTAGGACAAGAGTACTTTTTACACTGCTGTAATTAACAAGCTGTAGGGCACCCTTCCCAGCTGAAACACATCAGATAAAACTTGCCCTTCACCGGTGACTGTCAGACAATGCCCCTTGACACCACAGAAAGCTACTTTCTCAAAACAATCCCCTGTTCCTTGGGGAAGGTCTATTTTAAAAGATGATTGTCACTAGACAATTGTGGTCTTATTCTTCTAAATGAGGCAACAGAACTCTTTTAGCTTGTTCAGCCTGCAGAGAAATCTTTCCCCATCCCTAACTGTGAGTCTCCACAGTGGACACAAAGATTGTTCCAAGGCAAAGGACAGCCTAGCAAAGAAAGAGGGCAGATAGCGCAGGCGTTCTGGGGACTTCCATTTTTGACACAGCTGAAGGTTAACATTTCATATCACAAACAATGTCTGGAGATGGCCCCGCATAGTCAAAGCCCCAGTGCCTGGCATAAAGGCGTCCAAGAAGACCAGGAACACCAGAGCCCTGGTGTAATGAGGGTAATGGGGTGATTGTGCATTTGGGGACCCCATTGTTTCTGTCAAGAGAAACTTGCATAACAGGCCCACGTCTGAGTTTAGGTTTGTGTAGGTGTAAAGAAGTCTCCTGCAAAGCTTTGACTTTAAAAACATTTGCAGGGAGAAGAGAAACAATCAAGGTTTTTTCCTCCCTAGAAACTAGACTTTTGACTATTACCTGCCAAAGGAAACTTCCTTGGGTCTGTCCTTCCCTCATCGTATAAAAACCACTTCTGCTTCTTAATTTTTTAATGATGATCCTTAAGATGCTGATGGAAAAATTTCCAACACCTTCAAAATGGTACTCTTAATGTTAACTTGGTCTACAATTTACCCCCAAATGCATCCAACTTTACAATGGACCCAACATCTCAGAGAACTTATAGCTCCTGCTTTCCTCGGTCAAGAACAGGATACAATCAACAAAAGTTCATAAAGTCAACTATATAAACTTGGAAACATACACCACCTTTAAAAAAAATCTTTTAAAAAGATTCTATTTATTTATTTGAGAGAGAGAGAGCAAGAGAGCCCATGTGTGTGTGAGGGGTGCGGCCAGAGGGAGAGGGAGAAGCAGACTCCCGGCTGAGCAAAGAGCCCAATGCCAGGCTGGATCCCAGGAGCCAGAGATCATGTCCTGTGCCAAAGGCAGACACTTAACCAACTGAGCCACCCAGATGCCCCCATGTCCCACCTTTTAAAAAGCTTTTATTTTAAACTAGTTATAGTCTCAGAGGCGTTTGTAAAACTAGGGCAGAGAGTTCCCTCTACTCTTCCTCATCTCCAATGGTAACGTGTTAACATCACCGTAGTACATTATCAAAACCAGGCAATTGACACTGACGTTGGTGTTATTGCCATTATACATTTTGACATTTGACAGTTTAAAAATAAAAACCTGAAGTCCTAAAACCTGAGAAAAAGAATGAGTTCCATCTCCTGCTAAGATCCTATCAGGTTCAAGTTCTCCATGCTCCAGCCGGCTCAGGCTTTGTCGGTTTTGTAACACCCATGCCTTCTTTGAGCGAAGAAATGAAGAAATGCTCTGTCCTGTAAGACTTGCTAATCCCTCTTGAATCCGCAGATCAGGCCTCCCCATATCCTTCCCTCCCTGTGCCTAACAGACCACTTCTATTGTTCTACCAGAATGGGAAGGTAGAATCCACGGGTCTCTCCTGGTGCTGTTCTTGAATTTTTTTTTAACTTTTTACTTTGAAATAACTATATATTCAAGGAAGTTGCAACAGTAGTACAGAGAAGTCTTTGGTGCCCTTCACCCAGTTTCTCCCAGTGGTTATTTAAGGCTTGTGTATCAGTTTACTATATTTGGAAATGATAATCAAGTCCTGTTGTTCTGTTTTGTTTTATTTTGTCTTTTCGTTAAAGTAGGAAACACCAAATCTTTTCTTTACTCTTTTAGTCCAGTGAAAGATAATCTATTATAGCTGAGATTGTCTTATTCAAGAGGTTGGGGCTAATTGCTAATCAGTTAACTGAAAATGTAGAAATGATAAAATAAAAAATGACATACAGGTCTTACATTCCTCATTTTAATTTGGCTCATGTAAAGGTGTTCGTTCTCCAGTGTTTTGACAAAGAGTTGTAGAAAAAAAAAATCTGTGCTTCAATGGAAAACAATGTATCATCTGTAGTTTAACCTTCTGCCTTATCAGATCAATTCTATGCGAGCTATTTTGTAAATCTGCAATGTGGGTAGCTGTTACACATGCAAATTATGTCCTGTCTGGTAGAGATGAACTTCCCTTGCTCCTGTGGAAAAGCCTGTGTCCATTTGCACATTATTTTACTCCATATAACATTTTTAAAAATGTTGCCTTTGAAGTGGTTACAACATCTGCCTGGTTCTTTCATTTCACAAGTTTAATGGAATTTTCACATACATTCATTGTGACATCTGAACTAGAGTCATGATTTTATCTTTTTCTGAAACATATCAGGAATAAGGCTTTTTCTTGGCATATTTGTCCACTATTGGGAGTTGCTTCTTTTTCCTGAAAAATTGCACTCATAACACAGACGATTTCCAGTTTCACTCTGTAAGGTGGAGGTAGAGCGTAAAGATAGATGCATTGGAGAGCTGAATGCTTCCAGATTCCTAAAACTGCTTGTCCCTTCCCCCCCAGTCATTTACTAGGGTTTCACCCATCCCTAATTCAGCAACATTGTTATTGAGTGACTTGCCTCCATCTACACAGACAAGCAATTTTCAAAGCATTCTTCCTAAATTTCAGAGAAATAAGAACTTTTTCTCCTCTAACGCTTGTATTTCACTAATTTAATAACATTTAATTAAATGATGTGGTAGAACTCTAGAACAAATCCTGGGAGCTTCAGTGCTATCTCTGGTGAGGTCACTTAGCCTTGTGAATATGCTAAGGAGAGACCAGTGAAGAGAGTGGGTGGCCGGGACTGGCTGGTTTTTCTCCCAAGTTCCTTTTCTGCCTCCTGGGCATACAGCGAGTCCTTGTATTCTAGCCTCCCTTGTAGTAAGTGTGGCCATGGGACTGAATTCTAGCGAATGGCATTTAAGCGAAAGGGACCAATACCTCTTTTAGGTCTGGCCCACACAAACCTTCTCACTGCCACCCTCCAGTTTTCATTCCCCTTCTACTGGTTTGAGCTAGACCACAGCTTGGAAGTCAGCAATAGAGACAGTGGAGTGGGAAGACACCAGGAGAGTGGGTCCCTAGATCCCTGCGTGGAGGACCTGCGGATCAGGAATATCATGTTTGGACTTGAAGTGAGAAAGATACCAACTTCTGTAGTGAATGAGCCAGTGTGTATTTCTGGGCAGGTTTCTGACAGCAGCTAGCATCATTATAACTGGTCTGTAGCTTCTCCCTGATGGCCACAGAGGGAGAGAAGTCTTTCAGGGTAGATTATCCAGGTAAAGGAATTAATTTGCTCAATTGGTCTGATGAAGCTGTTACCGATACCTTACAGGAATATCCCCTTTTTTTTTTTTTTTAAAGCAGCGGGATTTAGGTTCCTCGCATATTTATTCATTCCACAAAGTTGCTCAGAAGACCTATTGCTTGTCAGTCACCACTCTGGTCTCTGCAAATATGCAACAAACAACGTAGACAGAAGTCTCTGTTCTCTAAGAGCTCAGGGGAGAGGGGTTGCCTGGGTGGCTCAGTGGGTTAAGGCCTCTGCCTTCGGCTCAGGTCATGATCTCAGGGTCCTGGGATCGAGCCCCGCATGGGGTTCTCTGCTCAGCGGGGAGCCTGCTTCCCCCTCTCTCTCTGCCTGCCTCTCTGCCTACTTGTGATCTCTGTCAAATAAATAAAAAAAATCTTTAAAAAAAGAGCTCAGGAGAGAGACAGATGTATGCAAGATGAGTAATGTTGAGAAGCTGGACAGCGATGTATGCTCTGAAGGAAAGTCAGGCAGGAAAGGCAGACCGAGCCTGAGGGGAGAGAGTAGGCATTGTCTGTGGTTTTCAGTGCCCCGGTCAAGGAAAGCCTCAGTGAGAGAGTGACATTTGAGCAAAGACTTGCAGGTGGTGAGAGAGTGAATCCTGTGGTATCTGGATGAAGAACACAGGTTAAAATTCTACTTCCATTACCCAGTTTCCAAAGTCAAGTCTGAGTTGGGGTGGGGGAGGCCCTGAGTGTGGCTGCCCATGATACTGGCTTCTTCTCCTGTCCTCTGGACCAGGACAGGACATGTCTTGGGTAGGTCCAAGGGCACTGAAGACCTGGCCTGGCAGAAGGGTTAGTCGCCAGGAGTGTGCCATCCAGGACAGCCATACACAGGTGTCTTTCTTTAGCCCTCACTGCCGGCACCCATTGATATGGCTGTCTTCACCCCTCTCTCCATGGCATGGGGCCTCCTGTGGGCATCTACCCTCTGGCATGTTTGCATTCCATCCTCTGGTCCAAAGTCAGGCTCCTTCCGTCTCTGTGCCGTGTCTGTCTTGGCAGCCTGATCAGAGAGTGCGATCAACTTGACCAAGGTCACAGAGCTAGTAAGCGTCTTTATTCCGTGCATAGGCCCACTGGCCCATTGTCTCTGATTCGTCTACCCTCGATATTCCCTCTTTCTACACTTTGGCTAGAATAGGTGTGGCCCACCCAGGGACAGAATTGTTTTATATTTATCCATTTTATGATGTTTGTCATATAAGCCCCCAAACAGTAAGTTCTATTTAAAACAAAGGGCCACGGATTGCATGGAGCACTGGGTGTTATATGCAAACAATGAACCATGGGACACTACATCAAAAACTAATGATGTACTGTATGGTGACTAATGTAGCACAATAAAAAAACAATAAAAAATAAAAAAAGGGCCACCTTATTACGATAATCAATTGTGTAGTCACGGAAAAACCCATGTGTATTGAAATAGACAAGGGAATAAAAACAGATATGCCCTATGTATCTGACACCTGATTTTATACAATGAATGGATACCTTTCAGTAAGGGGAGAGAGGTTACTTTTTGTTTCTCTTATTTAAATGAATTTATTCTTTCCCAGAATGGCTCTATGAGATTTCTTTTTCACATTAGTCATGATTTACTCCTTGTCCTACTCTTTCAGGAAGTGCAGTTTGGATCTTAAAGACTGAGGCTCGCAGCTTTGCAAGGGATTTGAGCTTGGCATTCATCTTGATGTTGGAAAAATTCTCCATGGAGGGAAAAAGCCTACTAAATATGCATTGTTTTAAAACCATTATATCAGTTAAAGAGGACTTCAAAAGACAAAAAGTGGCATTTATATAATGACTTTCTGGAAATTTTGTTTCAACTTTTATTGTAGTTAAAAACCAACCCTCTCCTTCCATTATCTGTTAATGATTCCAGAACAGGGCTAATTCATTGGTCAGGAGGAAGGCCACATGTGAAGCTGAGCTGCAAGACTGGGCTCTGGGGCTTGGAGGGTGGAGGCAAATTCCTGCCAACTCGAGAGAGGAGGTAGCTTTGAGGGCTCCAGGTGACTGAGGCCTTGGGGGCTCTACTTGCCCTTTGGAAGCCTTAGCCACTGAGTGACTCCTGCAAGGTGGAGAGCTGGGGGAGGAGCCTTAAGTGAAGAATAGGGCAAAGCCCCTTTCACCTCAAGTTTCCAAGTCCTAAAATATGTGAGACCATTGGCCCATTCCCAGGGGTGGAGTAGTCTCTGGGCTCCCACCTTTTCCAGAAACTCCCCAAGCCATTCCAGACAAAAAGATGCCACCATTTCTCTGTTAGAGGTTTTATTTATGCCTTATTCTCTTCTTGAAAGGCACTGAGGCACACTTAATGGCCCATGCCTTATACACACATAAAAACCTTAAGACCAGAATAGAATAATTCTGATTGACAGCTAAAAGAGGTGAGGGAGGCTGGCGATATTGGAGAGGTACTCTGGGTGAGTTTAAGGCATAATAAAAAACAAAAACAGGAACAAAAAAGCACCAACTCAACAAAAGGCACACATTTCCATAGCGTTAAACTCCCAGAGAAGCATAGGGCATTTGAAAACTGACTTATGATAACATAGTGGTTTTATTTTAATAGATACTTGAGGAATAGAGATAATCTTCATATGATCATTTTTCATATTTTACAAAAGCCCTTGGCATAGAACATTCTAAACCCTACCTCTGTGACAACATTTCTTTCTGAGCAAGAAAATGTCAGTTGGCCTTTGAATAGTTGATTAACACATATGCTGTACACTATATGTAATATATACTATGTTCTTTTTTTATACTATATTTTTTTCAATTAAATAAGCTAGAGAAAAGAAAGTTACTAAGAAAATCATAAGGAAAATCCATTTATGCTATTGTACTGTATTTAAAAAAATTCATGTATAAGCAGGCCTGTGCAGTTCAAGACCGTCTTGTCAAGAGTCTGCTGTATATAGTTTTAGATGAAGCTGGACCAAGAGTCATGTGTGTATTTGTTTCTAGCTCTCTGTACATTCTGCACGCCCTTGCCTGTTCTCTACCTCATTTCCTCAGGTGATGGATATAGCACAGGGGAGAGCAGAGTGCCTACAACTCCTTCTGGCTGTTGTTCCCCAAAGGCCAAACCTTGGCTCATAGGGCAAAGAAATTCCCTGTGCCCGGGGACTCTGCTGTGTTCCCTCTCCATAGTTCTCCATCTCCTAGCAATTAGATGGGTCATGTGACTTGCTCTAGCCAATGGGTTATGAAACATGGCTGCAACAGTACAATTGCATGTTTAGGTGCATTTTTTTTTGATAGAAAAATGCACTATGCTGCATGTATTCTGAAATTTGATTAAAAGAATCTCAACAATATACCTTTGAACTTTTCTATATTGTAACAAAAAAATCTCATTCTTTTAAACTGCTATCATATCACAATGAGAGTATACCATAATTTCAACCACTCCCTTATTGGTGGACTTGAGGTGATTTCCATTATTTCGTTATTTTGCTTTATAAAACTACTTGTGTGTCTTCTCAAGGAAACCTAGCAGTGGAATTGCTTGACAGAAAGGTATGTACTTTCACAGTTTTAAAACAATGATTAAAGAATCTTCTATTAAATTCCATTTACTACTGTTTTATGTAGGATTTTTACAATTAAATTCACCAACGAGAATGTTCTAATTCTTCTGATGTTATCCAGCTCCTCTCTTTCCTCTCTCCTTCCAATCCTGAAGAAGTAGGAGTATTGCTCTAATTCTAGGATGTTGATGGCTCCAAGTTTATGGGTGTGAAGTTATCCACCAGGTGTGCTTCTCTCTCTGGCACTTTGCTGTTTCTCCAAGGGGAAAAGAGGGAGGCCAAACCAGGGTTTACCTTTTCTAGTGGGCAGGCCTTCTTTTCTTTCTTCCTCCCACATAAGCAGTGCTACATATTTGCCCGCCAGGCATGGTAAGGAGTTGGTAGATAGACCTGAGCTTAGAAGGAGTGAGGCCCTAGCTCTGTGCCCACGTCCTGCACCCACATGTGGTTGCTGGGTTAACCCACCCTTGGGTTAGAGGGACCTAAAACAGGGTAACACCTATTGCCTATTGCCATTGGCCTGTTTCTATAATTCTCTCCTCAGAAACCAAAGGAAGAGGAATACCCAGCCAAGGCAAGATTTAGGCCCATTCCTGAATATCATTTCCATATGATCAAACTCTCATCCAGGAATATTGTTTTTGCCAGATTTTAGTGTAAGTTATCTACTTTGAAGAGTGATTTTAAATTTCCCAAGTGTTTGGAACTTTTTTGTTTAGATGAAATATCATTTAATTCTTCTTTATTTATTTATTAGGATATAGTATTAGACTAAAAGGCATCTAGTTCGTTTAAAAACAATGGCACATTGCAAACTTAACAAGAAGTGTGGAAGGGAGGGGTAATTAGAAAACAGACCTGCTTTATGCCATTTAATGTTGAGATGTGTGCTGTTAAATACCCATACAAATCCAGTAAAGTTTTCACTGTGGCCTTAATATCCAGTTCTAAATGAACACTGTACAACTGGGATGACAGAAAACTTCTTTTGGAGGAAATTAGGGCCAACAAGTGATCAACACAGCATCTAATTAAGGGGGCAGGGTACTAAGATTGCTTGGGTTCAAATTCTGGGTTCATAGTTTGCTAGCTGAGTGACCTTGGAGGAGCTGCTTAATCTTATGTCTTAGTTTACTTATCTGTAAAGTGGGAATAATCATGGTGTTTTCCTCCTGGAGCTTTTGTAGGGATTGGAAGAAGCGATATATTTAAAATGCTTAGAACACTGTCTGGCATTCAGTAAGTTGTGGCTACTGTTTTGAATGTTGGCGAACCCCAAACAGCAATTATCAAGAGTAGAACAGTTATGCCTAACAGCTCTGGTCCTCACAAAAGATGTTACATTTAGAGCCACAGGTTGGCAGTCACTCCCCAAAAAGTGAGCCATGAACTACAGAACATCATAATCGATGCGAATGTCTATTTTGACTTTGCTTTCCCCTCCTCCCACCCACTTGCCTCTCTCAAGGCAGCTCCTGACAGCCCAAACACCCTGGACCAGCAGAGCCTGGAAGGCTCCGCAGTGACTTCAATCTGACTTAGCTGCTCCACTCCCTGCTCCCCTTCCCCAGCCTTCGCCTTCCAAGGGAGTGCTTTTGTATTAAGTCCCATCTCAGACTCCTTCTCATCATATAAATGATTCCCTTGAATCAGTATTCTACTGTTGCTCTCTCTGATTCCCGTTCTCGGACTGGGGTTAGGAAAACTGCTTTTTCTCCTTCAGTTTCATTGACCTCAACCCACCACCAAAAGATTCTAATTATGATCATAAGCACATTTGGTGCCAGTAATAGACTTGTTTAAAGAAAAAGAAAAACCATTCAACCTGAAAAAACAGCACAAGGGTCAAGTAACAGTGGAAGGGCTGTCACAAGGCAGTATACCATTGCCAAGAGTGCCAACTGACAGCTGGTGCTCTGATTCTGGACACGGGGAGAAAACTTACTGTGGCTGGAGTGTCCATGGAAAGTTTTGCAAAAAGAGAAGAGCTTGAGCTGACCCTGAAGAGACCTGGGGCTCTGTGGCTCCCAAGCTGGTGTAATCCAGGTGAAAGGGATGGTCTGAGTAAAAGTATATGGTCAGAGGCAGGGACGAGGCCAGTATCTCTGCTGGAGCATTTATGTTGTGGGCAGTGGCAAAGAGTCTGAAGCTAAGGATGGGAGTGACATAAGTGCCAATTATTAAGGTTGACAGTAGGATACGAATGATCTGTGGAATGTAAATTCAAAGCAAATGTGGTAAACTTCAGAAAAGTGGTATATCACAACTGTGCTAAAGGTATTCTTATTCCAGACCATGCAACACCCAAAAATAAGGCGAACCATCCTTTGGCTAGCCGAACTGAAGTCAGAATCAACTATGCAGTACTTCAAAGGACCTAAACTTCTGCTTGTGTATCTATACTTTAAGTAGTTAATGTTTAACTATTTCATATGAACATATGCGTGCAGGCACATACATATAATTGACAAAAGCATAGAGTCATCTGCAGTCACTTGCATGTAAATGGCAAGTGTCACAGGGAAGGGAGAATGCATTGAGTAAAGGTGAGGGCAGGAGTGCCTGTGGGACTGTGTAAGGCAGTGGGTTTGGCTGTGTGAATGCTATGCCCTCTGTCTAACCCATGAGACCCAACAATATTAGTCTGGCAGGGTGTGGACAGCAGGGATTACTGTGGCACTGGCAAATGTGGGCGTGGCTGCTGTACTACTTCCCTTCTGAACACAATCTTTTAGTATTGTTGAATTTTTGTTTGTTCTCCGGTGGTGTGGTTACAGGTGTCATCTATAAGACCAAAGGTATATAATCCAATAATTTTATGGAATGATTTGTGATCTGAGATCAAGCCTGTTAGCCTTTAAAAGTTATAAAGGCATTAAAAGAATGTAGGAAAAATAGGGTGCCTGGGTGGCTCGGTGGGTTAAAGCCTCTGTTTTCTTCTCAGGTCATGATCCCGGGACCCTAGAATTGAGCCCCGCATGGGGCTCTCTGCTCAGTGGGGAGCCTGCTTCCCCCTCTCTTTCTCTGCCTGCCTTTCTGCCTACTTGTGATCTCTGTCTGTCAAATAAATAAATAAATAAATAAATAAATCTTCGGTGGAGGGGGGAAGAATGTAGGAAAAAGAACCTCCTGTGGATGAAGTAGACTTTTGGTGGGGGGGTGGGGTGGGCGTTCAGTTTTACTGCTAACTACGTTTTATTAGATCTTTGACTCAAAAACTTACAAATGATCTGGTCACTTTTTGAGTTTTGAAATCTAAAACACAGTTTAATATCCCAACATAATAAAACAATACTTGCCTGTAGGATCTTTTATTAAGGATTTAAAGATGTTTTTGTTAAGCACAAATTTATTTCCAAGTGACTGAAAAATCATAAAACCTGTATTTTGAGATCCTTGCTTACTGGATACGGTAAAAATAAGGGTTAAAAATAAAGCCAAATGGAGAAAATAATGCTATAGGAATACTCCTATCTAATATTTAAGGGCATTTTTGGTAACTGCAGCCCCTCCCCCCAAACTGCTGCTCAGTCTCTCCTGTCTTAGCTTCGCTCACGCTCCGCCGCAGAGCATTCCATAACTAACCACCCCGCCTCTTGAAGGTTCTTTCCCTCAATCGTAAAATGAGGAACAGCTTTTCACAGCGCCCAGGTGAAAATTAAACAAGATTACACAGACCGAAAAGTAGGTACAGAAGTTAATTGTAATGTTTCCTGCTGTGCATGGGCCTCGCTCCCGCCTTGCTCGCGCTCTCGCCCCTGACCTGGGCTCTTCTGCGTTTTTATCTGCTAGTTAACTTAATAAATATTCACCACCGTTGTTAATTTTCCCGGCAACAGTAGGCGGAGGGGACAATGCCATCCGCCCTGTCCCCTAGCGTGGGGCTCTTGCTTTGGGTCCCAAAGTGCCTTGGGGATCCCGAACACCCACTTTGCCACCTCGCCCCTGAACTTGCTTCAGAGCCCCTCCCCTTCGGCCCGCGGGCCCCGCGGGCCCCGCCTCCGCCGGGCGCGCGCTCTGTGGGCGGGGTCGGCTCAAGGAGCCGCTCCGTGATTGGCCACGTCTGAGCAACCGGGCGACGCCGTGGTCAACACGCCGCGCCATTCGGGCTGGGGTCCCTGAGAAATCGAGCGTCTGAAATTCTTCGCGCCAAGTGGCGACCCTTCGCCTGCTGAAGTCGCTGCTTTATCAACCAGCGGGATGAGCGCTTCACCGGGTCTTTGGGGTCTCAGGGCCCCCAGAGGATGAGAGGGCGGCTGCTAAACAGAAACCTCCTTGTCTTTCATCCGACAGACGGCCTAGTAAGTGGGATGCGATCCCTTCCACGACAGACCTTCGAGGTTTCCAGGAAGCTGTGGAGGGAAAGCTTGGAATTCCGCAGTTTCCTACGTGGACACCCTCCACCAAAGTTATTAAGCCACTTTCCCAGGTTCACTGAACTTCTCTGGTCCTGGGGTCAGGGTGAGACACAGATACAGGATCCTTCTTGTTGCGAAATTCTTCCCACCCTACCCCACTCCCCGCGAAGCTCAGCCGCTCTGGTGGAGAACCAGCTCTTGGTTTTCCACTTACCATAGGCCAACAGCAATAAGAAGGTGAAGTGCACATGGGTTTGGAGTTAATACAAGAACCAGGAGAAATTTATTTTTAAGAAATAATGATAAAATGAATAGTCCAAAACAGGGATCTGCGTGGATTACAGCTTTCTGTAACCTTCTGGTCTGGAATATTCTTTGGCTTTTTTCCATTCTTCTACATTTATGTGGTTTTCCAGAATCACGTCACTAAGACAAGCCCCGTTTTCTTTTCTTTTTATATGGGCATGCAACTTCCTTAGTTTTGGTTTCCAGTTGGCAGAGTTCTCTTATCTTCTAGGGAGTTCTTGGTTTCCTTCTCAGAAATGGTCTTCCTAGAGCAGTCTCGTTATTATTAGATTTTCTTTTCTTCACCCCATTTTCTTAACTGTGGGCCAGTCCATTTCAGTCTCCTTTACTCTGCCCACATTATTTGAGCAGATGATCACAGGCTAGCCTTGCTCCTCAGGGCAGGAGAATGGAGGGAGGAGTCGATTAAGGGTTTCTGGGGGAGAGTTGCTGTAGGATACCCATGGGGCTTCGTCCCAGCTTCCTTTCTCCCTGGAACAACTGTAATTCAAAACTCACATAAATCACAAGATATACCTAGACTTCATTTCAGCAAGGACTAACAAGGATATAGGCAGTTTGGGGTGTTGATAATAAAACAGAAGTATACCCAATGTTTAAGCTGAATTAATGGACTTGAATATGTGCGTTGTGCCTCAATCTCTGACCATATAGGACCTACTCTGTTAAACCATGAGAACTTCCTCTAGGTACTCCCCTCTGGACCACCTTGGGGCATCTCTTGGCTGCCCCCTATGGGCAGACTTGAGCAGCACAGGATGACTGTGCTTGACCCCTCTGGTTCCTTTAGTTGGGGCCTTTGACTTGTGCCCACTTAACCTTTCTATTTTTCCCACAAGCTCTCCCTGCCTGCTCTTGCCTTCAGCTCAGCCTTTCACTCCCCCGCCTCCTCCCTGTTTATACTTCATTCTCTTTTGGAAATCCTTTCATATTTCCCCAAACTTAAGCTCTTTGCATAGCTTTTAAAACTTAGAGAGCAGGGTTCAACTGGATTTGTTGTTTCTTGCTTCTGGATACCTCTATTCCCCAATTTGTAATAACCCCAGATGAAGAAATCTCGAAAAACCACAGTAATAATAATAACAACATAGTAATATGTGGAAAAGAGTGTGTCTCTATTAAAGAGACAGCTATTTCCTGGTAATAGACTTGTTTGAACTAAAAAATCGTTGCCTTGTTTGAAAAATCAGTATTCTCAGTAATTCTGAGTGATCAGTTTAATTCAGCTCAACACCCTTACAAAGTGCCTGCTGTTTTTAAGGCACTGTGCTGTGCTGAGAATATTCATACAGTTTGTCCCTATAGTCACTGAACCTTCTTTTAGTCTAGAGAGGATGACTCTGAAGTGCCGGAAGTCATATTGGTGAAATGTCAAAGCAAAAGCGGGAGCTTTGCTGGGAAGATGTTGCAGAAGGTTGGTGAGGAGGTCTGGAGAGGCTTAATGGAGGAGGTAGAGCTTGCAGTTCATTGAGGGTTAAGATTTCCTATAGGAGAACCACCTGAGACCAGCTTGGAGCTTGGAAAGGGGGTGGGCAGTGTGTGGAGGGGTTGCTTTCTCAGGTCATTTGGGTTCATTGTTCTGACAGTATCTCTTATCCAGTCTGAGTAGAATGATCCCTTCTGTTGGAGATGGCCTTTCTTTCCTTCCCTGTCTCCTTGGATTATTTCCATTGTCCAGTTGCTTTCATTTCTGATAATATGGGTCTTCTCAGGCTAACAAATCCTAAGAGTCAAGATCTGAATCAGAATGACTCATACATGTTCTCAAATTCAGTAGAGCCAGCCAGACCTTTTCAAAAATATTTATTAAAAAAGTTTTTTTTTTAAGCCACGTGAGTGCCAGAGGCACTGGGGCATGCCCCTTAGCTGGAGGATTCAGTTGCCTTCTGTTTGGAATCAAGAACATGTCCCTTTGGCCTTAAAATGTACGACTCCCCTGAAACCTTTTAGTTTCCAAAATCCAGTTTAGTTGCCTTATAACGACATTTTACATAGCTGTGCTGTCATTTTAACCTATGACATGTAGCTCCCTCTAGTAAGAAGAACATAAAAGATGGGTGAGTATGTGTCAGGGAGAAGAAAGATGAACTGGAAATGATGACATAATCAAAAATCTTTATTCTGAGCTTCCTTTTCTTGTTTCTATGGGAACTGTTAGCCAAATTTAAAAGTCCTTCAGCTGGTAGTCTTTGTTGGCCAGATCTCAAAAAATGTTGAGGTCTGTTCTTGTTTTCATGTTCTGTGAGTCTAACGTAGGAGGAGAAGCCCAAACTTAATAGCTCGTATGATTGGGAACTTAGGGGTAAAAAGGTACTTGAGGTAAAAGTGGTACAATTACTAAAGGTTAATAACTTTTAAATCATTTATTTGGGCATAGCTCTTTCAAGTCTATCAAGTGCTTATCCATGCATAACTCATTCAGTGCTTATAATAATACTTCTAATATCATTTCATGAAAACTCCCTAGCTTATGTCCAGCTGATTTCTCTATTTGACTGATTTTCATATCGTAACAGAGACTTGCAGGGAATGTGGTTGGAGTTTTAGAAATGGGAAAAGGGAGTATTTCTGTTGTTGAAAAGTTTTACAGTCCAGGAAACAAACATATGTGTTTCACACTCTGGGTACAGAGGTAAGCAGACCTTTCCTTCTCTCCCTGCCTGAAGTTGTGGTGAGTGGGTTAAGATTGCATTAGAGTCTGGGCCACTCCTTCCCTCTTGTGTACATGGGCTATATTTAGGCAGGTCTAGATAAGTTTAATGTGTAGCGTATTGCCTTGAGTCCAGTTGGTCCGAGAACAGCTGGTTACATGACTCAGAATGTTTAAGTCCAACTTTAAAATAAAACATTTGGAAAGTGAATCCAGGTATTCTAGCTGGGGTGAGCCACAGTCTGGTTCCCACCCTGTTGCTAGCTCCCTGTTAGACATTCCATCTGTAGAACCAGTGTATTTCTTGTCAGGGTTTTACCCTCTGTATCCTCTTTGGACGTAAAAGGTCAGGTGCAATTATAATTGGAATATTGATTTATAATGAAGGTTCAGGAGAGAATGTTTATTTTCTAATTCTGATTATAAAAGTAAATCCTCTTTCAGGAATGTTTAAATAATGTAAACATTTAAACAATATAGAAAAAGCAAAAACCACATATATTCCCACCACACAGATAAAACTATTATAAACTGTTGGCAGTTACCTTTCTAGATGTTTTTCTCTGTGTATATATGGGGATGTATGGATAGATATTGAACTTTGCAGATATATTTTAGCAATATATGTGGGTATCTTCTTTGTCAGCAAATAAGCATCTATATTAAACATTTTTAACTGGTAGATTGAATTCCACTTAATGATTGTGCTGTAATTAATATTAAAGCCATCCTTTGTTGATGTCAGATTGTTTCCAAGTCTTCAGCAAGTCTGATTTTGACAATTGCTCTTATGGGAGGTCTCTGTGACTTAGATCCTAATTCAGCGATGGAGCTCTCAGCCTCATCTTCCACCATCTCTGAGCAGCAGCTGCAGGGGCAAGAGAGACAAAGCAACACCAAAACAGACTTGGCTGGGCAGCGTTTCATCTCATCTGAGGAATGGCTTCAACTGCATGGGCTTAAGAGCAACAAATTGACCTTGAAACAGATTCTATCACAGATTGGATTCCCACATTGTGAAGGTAAAGTACTCATAAAGCAACGCTGGTTGGGAAACCCAACCAGCTTGCCATCCTTTAGCCTTTGAGGGGCCTGTATCAGTTCTGAAGGTCCCCCCCCAAACCGTAGGCCTCTGATCTTGTTTTGATCTCACATCCTTATCCATAAAAAATGTGCATGGACCCCCAATATGTGTTTGTTACGTAGGTGTATGATTGTCAGTCCACTTACTAAACATTGCTTATTTTCATTGCCTAAATATTGCTTAATTTCATTCTTAGTCCTTTTTATTTTATTTTTTTAAGATTTTATTTATTTATTTGACAGACAGAGATGACAAGTAGGCAAGAGAGGCAGGCAGGGAGAGAGAGGAGGAAGTAGGCTCTCCGCGGAGTAGAGAGCCCAATGTGGGGCTCGATCCCAGGACCCTGGGATCATGACCCGAGCCGAAAGCAGAGGCTTTAACCCACTGAGCCACCCAGGCACCCCGATTCTTAGTCCTTTTTAAAGATGAAATAAAAAAGAAATAGAAGTTGTATGTATTTCACCAGGTATCTTCTTTATCTCTTGGGATGTGGGAACCCCTTTAGGAGGTTGTTGATTAAGACAATAGCTATGTGTGGTTTCAGGGAGAGTGTGCTATTTTACTGTTGTGGGCTGCCTTATGTGACAGTCTAGTTTTTCTGAACATGTTGCTTAGAAATTTGGTCCTGAACTCCCAGTAGCGCTGCCGTCCAACAGGGAGTATGGAAATGGGTGAGGGTGTGTTTTGTTTTTGTTTATATTTATTTTCTGATGACATACTGAATTGAGTTGCTCCTGAAATATAGGGCCTGGGGACCAGGGATACAGAATGTCTTAGGGAGTGTGAGCTAGTCCAGAGTGCCCTGTCCAGCATGGCAGTAACACCCCACTTGAGGAGCACTCCTTCAATCAGGGCAGTTGCCATTACTTGGATTTTACTAATTCTGGATTAGCCAATTAATTAATGAATTAAACACGTATTTATTGAGTGGCCAATAATACTGTGTTTCTGAGATTTTCACCAGTTCCCTTGGCAGCTTTGTTCCAGACTGGTGATAAGGAAGGCCTAGGGGATGTAATTGTTATGGACTGATCTGGAGGCCCATTCTAATGCAAGGGCTTGCTTTTCAGAGCTCAGGCTGTGTGTTCCCATTTATCCTTCCACAAGGGGTGATACAGCCCTCTCTATCTTCTAAATGCAGGGTCTGTGGGATTTCTTTATAAGGAAACAAAGCAGGTTTTTAAAAAAGATTTTATTTATCTATTTGACTGACAGAAATCACAAGTAGAGAGGCAGGCAGAGAGAGAGAGGGAAGCTGACTCCCTGCTGAGCAGAGAGCCCGATGCGGGTGGGGGCTTCATCCCAGGACCTTGAGATCATGACCTGAGCTGAAGGCAGAGGCTTAACCCACTGAACCACCCAGGTACCCTGGAAACAAAGCAGTTTAATCTTGTATTTCAAGTAACTATAATTCAGTCATTAATATTAGCAAAAATAGCAGTTCTTATATTTTGTCAAGGATTTTTCAATCTAAGGTCATGGAAGATACTGCTCTATGATTTTATTTTCTTTTAATGCCCTTGCTAGGCTTTGGCATCAGGATTATGCTGGCCTCATAAAATGATTTGAAAGTATCCCCTTCTGTATGTTGTTCTTCTTCTTTTTTAATGTAGTGTTCAGTGGTTCCTTATTTATGTATAACACCCAGTGCTCATTACAACACGTGCCTTCCTTAATACCCATCACCAGCTTACCCCATCTCCCTACCCTTCTCCCCTCTAAAACCCTCAGTTTCCCAGAGTCCATAGTCTCTCATGGTTTGTCTCCCCCTCTGATTTCCCCTCCTTCAGTTTTTCCTTCCTTCCCCTAATGTCCTCTGTGCTATTCCTTATGTTCCACATATGAGTGAAACCATATGATAATTGCCGTTCTCTGCTTGACTTATTTTACTTAGCATAATCCCCTCCAGTTCCATCCATGTCAATGCAAATGGTGGATATTCATGCTTTCTGATGCCTGAGTAGTATTCCATTGTTTATATGGACCACATCATCTGTTGAAGGGCATCTTGGCTCCTTCCACAGTTTGGCTATTGTGGGCATTGCTGCTATGAACATTGGGGTGCATGTGCCCCTTCTTTTCACTACATCTGTATCTTTGGGCTAAATACCCAGTAGTGCAATTGCTGAGTCATAAAGTAGCTCTATTTTTAACTCCTGGATGTTCTGATGGTGCTTTTACATGGGTGGTACTATTTCTTCTTTAAACGTTTGATGGAATACACAGAGTAAAACTTATCTGAGCCTGGAGTTTTGTTTGTAGGAAAAGTTTGATGAGAAATTCTGTTCTGTAATCAGCATAGAGATCTTCTGTTTCATCATGCCAATTTTGAAAGTTGTGTTTTTCAAGGAATTTGTCATTTTATCAATGTTTTCTAACATATTGACAAAACATGTTTCATAATATTCCCTTAACATTTTTTTTTAATGCCTGTAGAATCTAAAGGTGTTCCTTCTTTCATTTCAGATATAATTTGTGTTTTTTTTCCTCACGTCTTTCTTGATAAGTCTTGTTCAGGGTATATCATAACTCTTCAAAGAATCAGATTTTGGGTTTGTTGGTTTTTTGTTTTTCCCGTTCTTTGTTTTTTATTTCATTGATATCTGCTTTGAACTTTTTTATTTTCTTCAACTTACTTTGAGTTTAATTTGCATTTCTTTTTCTAGCTTAAGGTGGAAACTTAGATAATTGATTTTTAAGCCTTTCTTCTCTTCTCATGTAGACATCTAAAATTCCTCTAAGCATTAGTTTAGCTGAATCCAAATCTTGATAGGTAATACTTCCATTGCTATTGAATTCAGAATATTTTTTTTTCTCTTGTGACCTTTTCCCTTGATTCATTTTTGAAATGTTTAATTTGTAAATATTTTAGGATTTTAAAAGAATCCTTGTTACCTAATTTACTACTATTTATGTCAGAAAACATAGCCTGTAACACTTTCATCTTTTGAAATGTGCTGAGATTTGTGTTATGTCCCAGCATGTATCTTGGTGCACATTTCATGCACACTTGAAAAGAATGTGTAATCTGCAGTTGTTAGATAGTATTTATAAATGTTCATTAGTCAAGATGGTTGGTTTTATTCTATTATAAATGTGCAGTGTCTTTAGAGATTTTTTTGCCTAGTGGCTTTGCCCATTTCTACCTTTAGTTCTATCAGTTTTATTCATGTAGTTTGAAACTTTAAATACATACACATTTGGGAGTCATATCTTTCTGATGAATTGACAAATTTTAATAATTTTTCAGTGTGCATCTCTAGCTCATATGGTAGTTATTTGACGTTTATTTTGATATTGATACAACTCCTTCAGCTTCCTTTTGCTGTATTTGCATGTAGCATATATGTTTTCAGTCTTTTACTTTTAAACTATCTGTACTGTCTCTTTAAGAAGTGCCTCTTTAATCCATTCTCATAATCTGTCTTTTTATTGTAGTGTTTGGTTCTGTACATTTAATGTAATAATTGATGGAGTTAGATTTAGGTGTGCCATTTTACTATTTGTCTTTTTCTTTCCTCTGTTTCTCATTTCCTGCCTTCTTCTGGGTAGATTGAATATTTTTAAATATTTCATTTCATCCCATTTAAATTTCAGTAGGCTTTTTAGGTATGCCTTTTTGCATTATGTTTTCAGTGGTTGCTCTCATGATTAAATCCTTGTCACAGTCTGCTAAAAGTTAACTTTGTATTACATCATGTAAGATGTAAGAAACTTGCAGCAGTATAACTCCACTTAGCCGTTCTCCTGTCCCTGGCATTATTGTTTTAATATATATTTTATTTTTATATACATCATAAATCTCACAAGCCAATGTTACAATTACTGCTTTAAAAAGTCATTTGTCCTATAAAGAAACTGAGTGGGGAAAAAAATAGCATTTTACAATCCACATATTTACGATTGATGATATTCTTCCTTCCTGTAAGACTTGCAGTTCCATCTGCTATTTGTTTCTAAAGAATTTCTTTTAAGCATTTCTCGTAGTGCAGGTCCTGTGAATGATGGATTTTCTTAGTTTTTGTTTATCTGATTTTGCTTTGTTTTTATTTCACCCTTCTTTTTTTTTCGGATGATTGGTTGATACTTCTTTTTTTTTTTTTTTTCCATGTGCATATGCGTGCAGTGCCAGGGGATGGGGCAAAGGGAAAGGGAGAAGAAAATTCCAAGCAGGCTCCACCCAGTGCAGATCCCCATGTCAGCTTGATCCCACAATCTTGAGATGCATGACCTGAGTCAAAATCAAAAGTCAGATACCTAACCAGCTGAGCCACCCAGGTGACCCACTAGTTGATACCTTTTATCCTGAAATAATGATGGCTTTACAGGAAGTTACAAAGATAATATAGACAGATCCCAAGTACCCTTCAGTGAGTTTTTCCTAATGGTTACATCTTATAAAGTTATAGTATAATATCAAATTCAGGGATTTAACATTGATTCACTGTATGTGAATAATTCTGTTTAATTTTGCCACGTGTAGATTTGTGTAATCGTCACCACAGTCAAGATATACAACTATTTATCATCACAAAGATCTCCCTTGTGCTACCCCATTACAGTTGTACAGACACCCTACCCACCAATATCCTTAACTCCTAGCAATCACAAGTCTGTTTTCCATCTCTAATTTTCTTATGTAGAGACTGTTTATATAAATGGAATCATGTAGTATGTGACCTTTTGAGATTGGCATTTTTTCATTTGGCATTATTTCTTTGAGGTTCATCCAAGTTGTTGCATGTAGCAATGGTTTCTTTCTTTATATTGCTGTAGTATTCCAGAATATGGATGTACCACTGTTTGTTTAGCCAGTTACCATTAAAGACATCTGGGTAGTTTCCAGTTTGGGGCCATTACAAATAAGTCTGCTATGAGCAGTTTACGGGTTTTTGTGTGACCATAAGTTTTCATTTCTCTGGGATAAATGCCCAGGAATGTAATTGCTACATGGTAAGTGTGTATTTATTTTTTGTTTTGTTAAGTTTTATTTTGTCTTATTAAGAAACTGCAAAACTTTTCCAGGGTAGCTCTATTATTCATTTCAGTAATAATAGGAGGGAAACAGTTTCTCCACATCATCACCAGCATTTAATATTGTCACCATTTATAAGTTTTAGCTGTTTTAATAGTTGTGTAGTGATACTTTGTTGTGGTTTTGTCTGTGTTTCCCTAATGTTTAGTTTTTTTTTTAATTTCTTTTCAGCGTAACAGAATTCATAGTTTTACACCACACCCAGTGCTCCATGTAATGCGTGCCCTCCACAATACCCACCACCAGGCTCCCCCAACCTCCCACCCCCCGCCCCTTCAAAACCCTCAGGTTATTTTTCAGAGTCCATGGTCTCTCATGGTTCATCTCCCCCCCAGTTTCCCTTAACTCCCTTCTCCTCTCCATCTCCCCATGTCCTCCGTGTTATTTGTTATGCTCCGCAAATAAGTGAAACCATATGATAGTTGACTCTCTCTGCTTGACTTATTTCACTCAGCATAATCTCTTCCAGTCCCGTCCACGTTGCTACAAAAGTCGGGTATTCATCCTTTCTGATGGAGGCATAATACTCCATAGTGTATATGGACCACATCTTCTTTATCCATTCGTCTGTTGAAGGGCATCTTGGTTCTTTCCACAGTTTGGCGACCGTGGCCTTTGCTGCTATAAACATTGGGGTACAGATGGCCCTTCTTTTCACCACATCTGTATCTTTGGGGTAAATACCCAGTAGCGCAATTGCAGGGTCATAGGGAAGCTCTATTTTTAACTTCTTGAGGAA
>PISX010016507.1:0-5000 GCA_004024625.1 Mellivora capensis
AAACCAACTAGCAAACACATTCCGGACTCCTGCCCTTATCCCGAAGACTTGGAAAGGACCCACCTGCCACATAGGCACCTGAATAGCAACAACAATAACAGTAGGTAGCATTTTAAAAACAGATATCCATAGGGCCATTTAGCGTTTTCCCACACAGAAACAGCGAGACCACAGCCAGCCGAGTGCAGGAGGGCCGAAAGAGGGATAGTCTTTGTTTTAGAAAGACCGCTGGCTGGCTGGCTCTCTGCGAGCCGAGCGGGTAACGGAGGCGCACCCGCGGACCGGCTCTCTGGCGCCCTCTGCTGTGCAGTCGCCCCGCAGCGCTTTGTCTGACGCTCCTCTCCTGGGGCCCGGACTCTCCCGTGTCAGGTGTACCCCGCAGGCTGCTGGGTCGCCCAGGGCCCACATTCCCACTCTGCTCAACGGAACGGCAGAAAGAGCTCCTGCAATTTTCTAGGCCTGCTTCAGAAAACCTCCCAAATCTGCCCGCAGAGATATGCTGTATTATCCGTTATCCTCCCCAGACAGGGGTGGGGTAGGGATGGTCTTGTACAGCGATCCTTACTGCCCGCACTCCACATTAGGTCAGCAAAAGAGTTTTTTAGGAAATGTAAACACTGAATGTGTTTCTCACCTGTTCTTACACAGCACTCTTTAAAGGGAATCTTGTGGAGAATCACTGTTCCAGAGTCTTCTCTCCTGCTTGCCCCACTCTCCTCCCCAATGCCCACATGCCTAGCAGTCTTGGGGGGCGGCATTTGCCTAGGAACTGTACGCCCTCCTGCTGGATGTGCGGCAGCAGGCAAATCACGAAGCCTCTCTGAGCTAATCACAGCAACCTTCTAAAGCCCGCTCAGCTGAGCAACTACTCCAGCCGGGCCCCGGGCTTGATGCTTGATGTGGGCTCCTGACTGAAAACCAGCAAATACTCAAGTGGATGTAAGTGTGTCAGTGGAAGGAACACTACACAATGAGGAAGAATAATTGAGGGTGGGAGCTCACGGGAAGGGCAGGCGAGCTGAGCCTGAAAGAGAAGAGTAAACCAGGTGGAAAAATGTTGGACAAAGACTCTGAGATGCAAAGGTGTTAGAAAGTGTAGGAGGGGTGATGTCGTCGCTGGGTCCTCGGGAGTGAGGGGGACTAGGCCCTGAAGGAAGCTGGAGGATTAGGCGGGGCACAGATAACAAGGCCTTGGAGGTTCAGCCCAGCTCAGCACTTGGATCAGATCCTAGAGTGCCATGGAGAGCCATGGAATCCCCTTGTCATCATTGTTGCAGTCTGATCTAGGATCCCTGTGGCTGCTGTGAGGACAGCAGAGGGGAGGCAGGCAGAAGTGAGGGCAAGGCCTCGTTGGGAGTTGATGGTGGACGGTGTCTTGGTTCTGGTGGGAACGGTGGAGTGGCGAGGACTAGCCAGTTGCAGAGCACGTGCTGAAGGCTAGGCAGAGGACATGCTAGCACTGAGGAAGAGGGAGACCTCTTGGATGGCACCCTGTCTCGGGCTGTGACACGCAGGGCTCGGGGGGAGTGGTTCCCGAGAGTGGCTGCAGCTTGTACTGAAGATGATGGATTGATGGACAGGAAGGTAGCCTGGCGGAGCCTGCGTGAGTTGGAAGCTGTGTCTTGAGTGGGCTGTTGGTACCTGTCCCAGGAGGGTTTCTCTCTGGGGAGGCACAATGATGCAAAGTTGTGAATGAATAGCTCTTCACAAGGGCATATGTGGAGTGATACTGTTTTAATGTTTGGGATATGGAAGAAAGAAAACCAAGAATTGTCTTATAACGGGATGAGTTTACATGTTAAAGATCTTTAATTGTAAAGGTAAGGAAAGCACACACATGTAAATCTGGCAGGTGGGCTAAAATGAAAACAGAACGTAGGAATGACATAGGGCTGGGGGTGGGGTGGGGCAGGAGGAATGAAGGTTCGGGTCAAGCCAGGGATTGGTCTAGATTCTTTGCAGTCTTTTGAAACTGTAACCAAGTGATACTCTCTCACACATTGACCTCAGTGTAGTGCCTTTATTATTCGGCTACTGGGATCCTGAAGTAGGAAGAACACCAGACGCACTTGGGCTGTGACCTCTTGTCCTAGTTTTTGAGTAGTAATTGAAATGATCATGATAAGAGATGACCATCATATGGTATAATTGCTCATTCTGTCGTGGTGAGGCCACCATTTATAGCATTGCTTCAAAACAAGAGGAGAGGTCAGGAGTCAGGCCAGCCTGCAAACTGTCTGTCTCCAGCCCATCCCTGTGTGGCAGGAAGACGAGGGAGACCCTGCTGGGTCCTAGGCCGGTTCCCGTGTTCTCTTTGGGCAGGTCGGGCTGCTGGGGCCTCTTCATGACAGATGAGTTCCTGATTTCTGCTGGAGCTGGGTGGATTCCTACCCCGGCCTGGCAGCTCCTGGCTCCTCCCAGCCGGCTCCCAGCAGGGGGGACGCTTGCTAGCTATGGCGGCCACGCACTGGCAGGGGGCGCTGCTACTTCACAGTTCCAAAAGCAGCCTTATTCTGCAGCCATCATGGCAGAGTTTCCTTAGTGCCTTAGAAAGGAGCTTCCGGGAGCCTGCAAACCCAGGGCAAAACTGCCAAGGTCTGCAGCGTGCTGGCGCTCCTGGGAGGCCCTTAGGGAGCCCGGCGCTGGGCTTTCTCCAGCGGGGCCGACCGCAGGGGCAAGCGCTTCACCCCCCTTCCCAGCCATCTGCACTAAAGCTCCTGTTTAAGAAAATGCATGGATTTTTATTTGGTTTTATACCGCGCATCCGCTGGCTCATTGCTTACATTCTGCAAACCAAGTCAGTGGACTTCCACTCCCCAAAGTACCGTCTGTCTGGTAACCATCTTTGCATATAGTCAAGAGCATGGAGCCCCATCACTGTCTTTGGGGAGCAGTGCTTGCTTTGGACAACTGCTTGTTGTAGAAGGGTGTGCAGAATGTCTGAGTGAGGAGGGGGTGGTTAAAACGGTACGTGTGGGCCAGGCTTCCCATCTAGGGGCAGCAGCCCCCAGGCTCAGCCTCCTTACTGAGCACCTGGAGCTTGGAGGCAAATTTTCTTTCTTCCTTCCGGCCCCCAAACTTTCAGCATGGGCATGGCCAGCCTGGCAACATTGGTGTGGGGCGGGTGGGGACGGGATCCTGGGTCAGTGTGTGGTGTGGGGGGGGGGCATTTTCAGGGAACTAGAGACGACAAGCAAGTCCCTCATGCTAGGGTGAGGCCCATTACCACCATTGACCATGCTAGTGGGGCTCTCCTCTACCCTTCTTGGGAGTGAGGGACCAAAGGCCTTCCTTTCCCTTTCCTCCCTCTCTCTTGGGGTAGGAAATGGTGTGAGACGGGCTTAATAAATACAGCAGGAAACTCCAGGTTAGCCTTTCCTGTAGTGACCTCAGCTAGGCAGACACACAGGCCTCTCCCTCTGGGGAAAATCCTACTGTCACCTAAGGCAGTCCAGGACGGTCCCCACACCAGGAAGGCCGGGGTCCCACGGAATGCTGCAAAAAGTGAATCCAAAGTGGGACCAAGTGACCTCTGCCCATTGCACACACTATGGCCCCGGCAAGGGCTTCACTCTGCACTCTCTCTCAGCCAAGCCTTGGTGCGTGAGCAAAGAGACATGGCCGAGACTGGGATGCCTTGCACCTCTCCACCTAATTGAGAACACTGAATGGCTTTCTCCTTTTTTCTCCCTTCTCCTTCAATAGCGTCCAACAATTTAGCAAGCTCACCAAGCTGTGTCCTGCTTCATGACTAATTCACATATTTAAATGGGATCGGTCAAAGCCGGACTATTTGATGCCAGCCAAGCGCATTTATCAGGTCAAACTGCTCACAAAGGCTGGAGGCCAGCGTGGGTATGGGAGTGTGTATGGAGTGAATGTGTGGGATATTTATTTATTTTTAGTCTCAAATTTCAAAAGCAAGGGACCACATCAGAGGCCACTCTGGCTCCCAGGGTACCCTCCCAGAGCCTGGCTTGCTTTTGGCCCTGCCTCCCCATCCCATCCCTCTCTCCCTCCCCCCCAGGCCGGAGCTGTGTGTCTCTGATGGGGCTTCAGAGAATGAATCTACTCAATTACAGCCCTTTTCACGTGACTGAGCAGTTTCAAAGATGCCACATTTTATTATTTGGTGACCCCTGACATTGCAGGTGCAGATTTAATGGTGGTAAAGTTGAAATTAGCCAAAGTGAACTTTTTTTCCTCCAGTCCCAGCATGGAGAGATGTTCCAGCCTGTTCCAGCTGGAGCTGCCCTAACTTTGCCGAAGTTATCAAAGTCCCAGCCTTCGCCTAGAGCCAACCATAGCCCCTCCTGGGCCCCCAGCTGGATGGATTCCAGAGCCAGGGGAGTGAAGAGTTAAACACAGAGGTACTGGCTATAATCCCCTTTGGCAGGGAAGCTCAGTCTCCTGGTTCCCTTTTGGGGTGCCTTGACATCAGTCATAGAGTGAGTGCATGGTGTCGGACCCAAGGATTGCGTCATGTTCAAGTAAAATGAGCAAACCTAAGTTCATGGCTTCCAGGCTGATAAATGTTGCCGCTACAAGGTCATGATTGATCAGCACACACTGTCGGGATGGATTTCGTGACTGGATGGCTCTTCACAATCAACACCCCTAACCAGTGACCCATGCATGTCCAAGTTTGGGTTGCGCCAGCCGAGCTGCCTCTGCTCTCCCAGCTCAGCCTTTTCAAGCCAACCCATGGTTTGTTTCCCTGGGTCTATTCTGCATCTTTCACTGGAGTCCAGGGAAATAAAGGGCATCTTTTTGTGTACATCAAAACGAAGAGTAAACAGTTTTGCATCACCAGGCCCGAGTACCTTTGATGCTGGATTACATTTATGAGCTGAGACATGGCATGCTTCAAAGGAAACCATTCATTCAAGCGACAAGCCAGAGCAACCCAGAGGCAGGGCAAAGACATAGGTCCCTTTTGTAAATTCTTTTATTTTTCTTTACCAGAAATTTCAGGGACCAATTCGGTTGCACCACATGTG